>WSFP011577750.1:0-10583 GCA_009831015.1 Picea engelmannii
GGAATTCTCATGGAAAAGGTTAAGCAAGATTCATTGGAGAATTGGTGAAAGAATTGTGTGAAGGACTTAGCTTGAACAACAGCTTGGAGACTCTAGCAAGTCTACCAAGAGGATTTGATCTTCTTCATGCAAGGATTGAGCAAGTGTGTGTGTATTGGAGCCAAGAGCCATCAAAAGGAAGCTTGCGACATCAAGGCTATCGGGTTGTAATCTTTACTTTCAATCAATATGATATAGTGGCATGTCCCTTTCCCATAAATCTATTCTCACTTTGTTGTGTAATTCCTTGATCATACACATAAGTTGACTGTTGAATATATCATGTTATATTCACTTTGGTTGGTTTGTGTTGTCTTGGTCTTGACCTCATGAGAGCACTGGAGTGAAGCAAGAGCAACAAAGACCCTAGGAAGCGATATAAAGGTATGTTACTTGTTCCTTCCTACTAGCTTATTCAATGATCAAATCTTAGGGAAAGAGTCATGTTCTATCCTATTTTGTTCTAGATCCAGGTGGATCTAGGGAGATATATTAGTTTCCGCACCTACCGATTAGTCCGATAACAAAATTGGTGACTCCAATGGGGATCGAACCCAGAATCTCTGGCTTCGCAGACCATACTGGGGAGCATTCCATTTTATTTGTGGATTTTTGTGTTTTTTCGTGGCCATTTTCTCTGGTTTTACTTTTCTCCTTGCCTATCAATCTCTGAGTCTTCAGGATATCCTGATAGATCCTCTGGGTCTAGAGGCCTTTTCAAATTTTATTTCATTTTCCAAAAAATTGACTATGTTCAGACATTCTCACACTGCACTTCACTGTAGCCTGTGAGAATCTATAGAGTTCGCATCCTGCCTTTAGGTTCAGTGCGAGGTTCTCGCACTCTGCTATAGGGTCACCTGCGAGAATCCCTAATTCTCACACTGTGTAGTATTGCCAGCTTGCGAACTCATTTTTTCAAAAATTTGGATTTGAGTTTTGGCATCTTCAACTGCCCAGATCAGTCTAGGTGCCGCATAAAAGTTTCTTGGACCATTGATTGATGTCTTTCTTGTCTTCATTTGCATGCATGAACAATCATAGGATTTCAAGGCTCTTCTTGTCACTTTTGTCTTGACTTTCGTCTCTTGAATTTTCTTGGCAACACCATACTCTCTAATTTCGGAATCTGAGTGTGTTTGATTAGTTAAGGACCAGTGATTGGTTGAAAGTTGAGTTTTTGTGGTCTTTATCATTTGCTTCTTGTTTGAAAGATCATTTTTCTTATGTGATTGAAAAGACTATATTGGTTTGCTTTTTATTTTTGTTTTCATTGAAAGAGTTGATTGGGTTTTTGTCATTGCTTGTTCATTGGTTTTTTATTTTCAGTACTCTCACTATCATAGTGTGGGTCCTTTTTGAAAAGTGAACAAATGTTTTTCTTTCAAAAAATCATTTTCGTCTTCAAAAACATTGAAAATCAGTTGTTGAAATTATTGAAAATGACACAATAGAGAATTGTTATTGATGTGTGATTCATTGCATTTGCATTTTAAAGGAAATTTTGCATTGTAGTTCAAGGTTGATCTGGAAAACTTTCTCTTTCCCTCCCATACATAGGATTCATTGAATGCAAAGTGATCTATTTCATTCTCATCCATGCATTGTTGGGTTAGAGTCATACAACATAAGTTTAATCTTTGTTGCCTTTGAGTAAACAACAACTCTTAATAACACTGCGCAATTGTAAAATTTATCTAGTAACTCTTTTCTAGGGCTCTATTACACCAACATTTAGCTAGGCTAGCGCTTTGGAGTAGGAAGAGAGATACACTCTCCAAAAGCACAAAATACACAATAGCATCTTGTGTTAGGGAGTGTTAAATTCCATTTGCAACATCTTGTCTTGGGAATCCCTTCTCACACAAGGGTCAAGCACGAGGTTGCATTGATATTGGCAGAGTTACTCACCCTGCTTTGTTGATATCGATGTAGAGATTGCATGTATTATGGGGATCACTCAAATGTATACCCACAATGATGAGTGGAAGCATTTTGAGTTGATTTCGGGCTAGATACCCTGCCCTTGCGTGTGGATCGAACTGTCGACTGTTCCCCAAGGCTTTATTGTTGTTTGTGGTGACCTTAGTGGCCTATATTTCTAGGTTCTTACCCGAGGTGACTGTGAAGGGGAAAGTCTTCACGATACCTGGAATTGACATTGACCAAAATCACTCGGGCTCCTTGGAGGGTATACCCACGATTATGTGTGGGAGCTTGCACCAGGGTGTAAGCCTATTAAGCAGGTCGTCAGCGTAACTTTTCCACCTAGCCCAGCACCTTCTCATCTCGTTGTTGTGATGTTGGATTTCATCACCAACTAGTGGCTTCGAAATTAGAAGGTCTTGTTTTCTTGGTGTTTCTTCCTAGATTTTGTTTACTAGAGCTTGTTGTTTGTTTCTCGAAGTTGACCATAGGATTTTCTTCGCAAAGTCTGTCGCTCGTTTACAATAGCTCCTCCACGCCGTTCACGTAGAATGCAGAGTTTATCTCCAGAGCATCTGGAAGGTTCTCAACCCTTTCCCACAAGCACACCTGGAGGCTCTCCTCGGCAGAGTGAAGTCCTAGTCGTCACCACACCGCAAGTGTAACGAACTGACTTGCTAGAACATTTTTAAATTACAAATACTCGAAAGGACTTTCAAATTCACCCTGATTCTGAGATACGTTTTATGCGAGCAAACTCTTCCGGAGACTTAATTGTTGTATATTCTGGATCTTCATCTGGACCTAGGGACCAAGATCCTTTTTGGTCTACGAGCATTTTTCAACGAGACCTTTTTGGTCCAGGTTCACCTATGATTTTTGAGATCAACCCACCTGTGATTTCTGAAATCTCTGGTACAGAGATAGTACCGGTGACTACTGCTTATCATTTACCGTCCCTGCCGAAATGGCCCATCTCACAGCTACTTCGAGTGTTATAACCGGGTTTACTGCGGTTAGTCTTTCTCCTATCAACACACCACGAACACCCAACGTCACTTCAACACTACCACCTGGATACTGTGCATTGAATGCTTCTATTCCTACTCTTGCGCAAACTCCACCTGGCTCTCCTAGTGTTCCTTCTTCTTCTGGGCACTTTCTTCCCGGTTTTGTTCCAACACTCCCTCAATTTCCTTTTGGAGGACCTTCTTCGTCTTCTACTGGCAATCCTAATCCTAGTGGCACTATTCCATCATTCACTCCAAATTACCAGATTTCGATTGGTGGACAATTTCATCAAGGTAGTATAACTCAACCCCCTCTCAGTTGGAAAATGCCAATTGGAACATTGCCTTCAATTGGCACACCACCTTCAATGGGAGGGGAAACCCCACCTTATGGGAAAAACATACCTCCATCCTTGGCCAAGTATTGGAATCAGTTGATACAAAATCCTCCTCAAACGTCTGGGGGGTAGCAGTTCCCAGCTGCATCCATAACACCCCCTAGTATGGGCCAACCATATCCAGGTTCGTTCAATCACATTTGGGGGGCGAATGCTCAAACTCAAGCACCTGTTTCAGGGTATACTTATATGAGCTACTATCCTCTCCAACCACCACCAACTATGCCTGGGTCTTCACATTACATGCATACTGCTTATGGTCCTACTGGTTTGTTGACAGGGATTCCTCCCCAAAGCCACCAGTACCCACAAGTGAATCGACAGTTACCCTTTCTCGCCACTTTGGATTTGCCAGATTTGTCTAGGATTTTAAATGATCCTATTCGTCACTCTCCCCAATGGCCTGTTATACCAGCCAAGCTTCCATCGGACATTCCTAAATTCGACGACAAAGCGGGAGAGGACCCCAACAATCACGTTATTACTTTTCACCTATGTTGTTCATCCAACTCGTTGATGGATGACTCTATTCGTTTACGTCTTTTTCAACGAACCCTTACTGGTTCTGCTGTGAAGTGGTATATCGAATTTCCATGAGGTTTCTTCTTTGACTTCAACACCCTAGATATGGATTTCCTTACGCATTACCAGTTACCAATCCGTTATGACACGGGAACCGATATTTTGACTTCCTTCAAATAGAACAAAGGCACTCATATATCTGATCACATCCATGAGTGGCGAAGGAGACGACGTCTCATTAAACTTGAGCTCCCTGATCAGCTGTTGGTAGAGTGGTTCACAAAATCATTTGTGAACGACATCGGTAAGGACATTGCCATGGGTGGCGTAGTCATGGAAGAGAAAGCTATAAGTCGTGCTCAATATCTTGACCTCGTTTACTCACAAACGAGAACTCTTTACGATTTAATACCTGACTTACCTCATCCTAATACTTCCAGCACTTCAACTACTCCAGCTGCCTCACATGCAACTGATGGTGTGATTGGCTCTACCCAGGCCCAACCACATTCCGCCTCAAGCACAAACCCTAAATATGCTTCTTCTAATGTTCAAAATGATATGTCTCCCGCCCCTCCCACCGACAGGACTTCTGAGGTAAATACCGTTCAATCTACCCCAACCGGTAAAAGCAAATCTAAAAAGGGGAGAGGTAAGAATAAGGAGGGAAAAAATAATTCTCAAGCAGAGCAAACCAAAACTACCCCTGTTGATGATCGAGATAAGTGCAAACCACGATACCCTTGACTTATCTGTGGTGATGATCACTACATAAAGGATTGTCCACAATGTGTTGAGGTCACTAAGTTCCTTCAAGGAGCTCCAAAACCACCTGCACCGGCCGTTTTGTCCCAACCCTTCCCGTCTCAACAATAGGCTCAGTTGGTCATCCATGACCAACCTTCATCATCTACTACATCATATGTTTTGATGTGTACTGGCGATTCTAAGAAGAACAACGTTTCACTCACTACTCGAGCCAAAGATTATTCTCCCTCTAAGGAGAAGGTTGATGATTTACCCCCTTCCTTAGTACAACCCTCTCTTGCGACTCCACCTACCAACGGTCCTATTCATCTCGAACGAATGAGCCTCGACACAGTTCTGCGACCCCCCCCAAAGGGCATCATTCGGAAATCGGCTTTCAATCCTCATGCTCATGCGGCCTAGAACTACAACATTGTTGAATATCTGGCTCAAGCAACTTCTGCGATGTCAGCCCTTGAAGTCCTTCAAACTTGTCCCACACAACGGAAGGCACTGTTGAAAGCTATCGGTGGAATTGATCCAACGGATACAAATTTAATAATCTTTGACTTGGAAGATCACATTCCAAGGCTACCCCCTCAACTTGCATTCCATATCCAAGTGGTTGTCTCTGACAAAAACATTTGCCGAACCGTTATCGACGAGGGTGCCTCAACGTGTGTTATGTCTCTTTCTTGCTGGAAAGCCATTGGCTCTCCTTCTTTGAATGAATCCCATAACACTCTTAAATCCTTCAACAACTCTAGTTTTAAGCCCCACGGTGTTCTTCCTTCGTTTCCCATCACGTTAGAAGGCAAAATGGTCCAAGTCGAAGTGGAAGTCTTTGACTCTCCCCTTGATTATAATCTTCTTCTTGGCCGCAGCTAGATCGATTCCATGTGCGCAGTTGTGTCGACCCTTTTCTATGTGTTATGTTTCCCACACCAAGGTAAGGTTTTCACCATCGATCAACTAGCCTTATTCAATTCTGATACCCATACTGGCAATGTACCGTTTATCGCTAAAACCCCACTGGGTTATGAGAATGTCGGTGTAGGCCTTCTCAAGGATTCTTTGTTAATGGGTACTTTCCCCATTCCACCACCTGATGTTCCACACCCGTCTGTTGCTTCCATCAACATGATATCCACCTTGCCTCATGAACTTCCTATGTCTCATGACCCCTGGATAGTCCCTGACCTTGGAGATCATCTTCGTTTCGGCGACGAAATGCTGTTAGTCTAGTTGAATCCTCCTATCAAGCCATTCAATCGGCAACACCTTCTACCCCTTCTCTTGGTGAGTTGTCTCCTGATCCTTTTCACGTTATTTTTCCCACTGAAGATATGATCATGTCCGTCATGGAGGACACCCCTTGGGACGATGGACATCATCGTTCCATCCTCTTTCTGGAGCAATGTACCCTTGAGAACTACCAACGGATTTCGACCCCGTCAACTGTTGTCGTCATCTCGACCATTCCCAAGTCTGCACATGATGTGTTTTCCGAAGGGAACTTAAGCAATATCTCGCCCATGATTCCCATTGACATATCCGTCAAACTTGGAATCGTCGAAAATGTCCATATTGGAGCTTCGTGTTCCCCTGATGAAATAGTCACCTATACGCCCCTTTTCAAAGAATTTTGTGACATCTTCGCCTAGAGTTATGAAGAAATGCCAGGTATCGAACCTGAGATTGTGATACATGATATAAATACATATCCTGATGCTAAGCCCATCCGACAACGCCTTCGTCTAGTTCACCCACGTAAATCAACTGCTATAAAACTCGAAGTCGAGAAACTTATGAAAGCCGACTTTATTTATCCTGTGGCTCTCACAAACTGGGTTTCCAATCTTGTCCCGATTGACAAGAAATAGGGCACCATTCGTGTATGCGTTGATTATATGGATATTAACAAAGCTTGTACAAAAGACAACTTTCCTACCCCCTTCGTCGATCAGATTGTCAATGACTGCGCCGGAAGTGAAATCTTCTCTCTCATGGATGGTTTCTCCGGATATAATCAAATCAACATTGTTCATGCGGATCAACATACGACTGCTTTTATTTGTCCTTGGGGTACTTTTTCCTATCGAAAACTTCCTTTTGGTCTCAAGAACGCTGGCGCTACTTTTCAATGCGCTATGTCTTATGCTTTCCATGATATCAAGCATATTGTTCAACCCTATTTGGACGATTTACCCGCTCATTCAATGCGCAGAGTCGATCACCCAACCCACCTCTGAGCCATTTTCATTCGCTGTCGGTTCTACCATATACGTTTGAATCCTCACAAGTGCGTTTTCTGTGTGGAATCCAGCCATCTTCTAGGTTTCATCGTTTCACGTCAAGGGATCAGGGTGGATCCTTTAAAGGTTGAGGCGATTCTTAATCTCCCTCCTCCTTATACACTTCGCCAGTTGCAAAGTTTGCAAGGGAAAGCAAACTTTCTTCGTCGTTTTATTCCAAATTACGTCGAGATAACTCGTGGATTTACGTGGCTATTAAAAAATGATTCAGAGTTCGTCTGGGATACCATTGCCAACAATTCTTTTGAGGCTTTGAAATTATCCCTAACACGTGCTCCACTTCTTTTTTCCCCCGATTACAGTTGTGATTATTTCCTTTATCTTGTTGCCTCAGAGTACACTATTGGTATGGTTCTCGTTCAAGAGGATGATGCTCACGACGAACATGTTATTTACTACTTGAGTCGAAGTCTCACGCCGACTGAAATCAAGTATCAACATGTTGAGAAACTGGCCTTGGCTGCCATCCAAGCCGTCCAACACTTCTAGCACTATATCCTCTCATGCAAGACTACGGTGATTTCTCATTGCAACCCTATGCAACACATTCTAACATGTCAATTGCTAGGGGGCAAATACTCCAAATGGATTGTGATACTCTAGGAGTTTGACTTGGAATTCGAACGTGCCAAGCCCAAGAAGTCCTTAGTTTTTGCTGAGTTGATCTGTGACTTTCCCCATTTGGCAACAAAAAATGTAGCAGTTGATTCATTACCCGATGAGACTCTTTTCCTTATTAGAACTGATGATATTTGGTATGGTGATATCATTATATATCTCCAAACCCAGACTTTCTGGCCAACTTTGTCCAGTACTGAACGATGTTGAATACGCTATCAAGCTCATCAATATATTATCCTCGGGGATACTCTTTATCGTCGGGGGATTGACTCTATTTTTCGACGTTGTCTAACGTTCGCCAAAGCCGAGAAAGCTCTGAATGAATACCATTCTGGAGCATGTGGTGGTCATATGTCTGGGTATGCTACTTCCCAGAAGATCTTACAGGCAAGGTATTTTTGGCCTTCTTTGTTTAACAACTGCATCATTGACGGTCAGAAATGCCATGCCTTCCAGACCTATAATAACAAGATCCGGTCACATTCCACTCCTCTTCATCCTGTGGTCTCAGTTGTTCCCTTCGCGAAATGGGGCATCGATTTCATGACATGTCACCCTCACTCGGCCGGGGGGCATGGTTACATAATTGTAGCCATTGATTACTTTACGAAATGGTCCGAGGCGATGCCGACATTTGACAACACTGGAAAGACCACAACATTGTTCATTTTTAATCACGTCATAGCTTTTTTTGGTGTTCCCCAAGCTATCGTCACTGATCACAGTAGCCACTTTAGGAATTTTATGATGTCTGAACTTACTGAAAAGTTGGGTCTTCGCCATGATAACTCAACGCCCTATTATCCACAAGCCAATGGCCAAGTCAAAGCGATTAACAAAGTTCTCATAACTGTGCTCCGACAAATGATAGGGATTCATAAAACAAGTTGGCACACAATGTTGTTTTCGGCATTGTGGGCTTACCGGACATCCATCAAGTCCGCTACTAGGTTTACACCTTTTCGGTTAGTCTATGGTGTGGAAGCCATTCTCCCTATTGAATGCGAGATACCCTCTTTAAAACTAGCTGTTGAACTCCTACCCAACACTTATGCCGAGGAAGAACGTCTATTGTATCTTATGCGATTGGACGAAACTCGGCGCGATGCCACCCTAGTCATAGAAGCTCAGAAAAAGCGTGTCAAGGCCCAATATGACAAGCATGTCAAGACTCGCATTTTCTCCGAGGGTGATCTTGTTCTTCTCTATGAACAAGATCGAGATATGTTAGGAGCTAGGAAATTCAAACCCATGTGGCGAGGTCCTTATATCATTCGACGATTTTTGGAAAAAGGGTCTTATGAGTTGGTAGATTATGATGGTATCCCTTTGAGTGAACCCAGGAATGGGTTGTACTTGAAGAAGTAATATGCATAACACTATATGTGCATGAGTACTTGTATTTTTATTGTATCATACTTTTTGTGTGTTACTATAGCTTGCTTGTGTCGTTATCTGGTTTCTGCCCTTATGTGACATTGTGATTTGATTTCCAGATGTCGGAGTCTTCGCTACCCTATATTGTCTTTGCTGATGGTGCTAGTCGTAGTACTCAAAACCTTGCTTCTGTTGCATGGGAAATTTACGCCCCAACAAATGAACTTGTTTCCTTACGAGGTGTGTGCCTCGGTCGTGCGACCAACAACATTGCAGAGTATAGCGTCATTATTGAACTATTGGTTGATGCTATCTCGCTTGGAATTCATCATTTGGTTGTGTGACTCGATTCATAGCTTGTAGTACTACAGTTAAGTAATGTCTATACTATTCGAAGTCCCACTTTGTTACGGGTGTATTTGCGAATTTGCCTCTTGGAGCGTTATTTTGATTACATTGAATATCAACATATTCCTAGATGTCTAAATACATTAACAGATGCATTGGCTAATTATGTATTAGACAGACATTTGAATCATTTATAAATCAATCACATCGATATTCACATAACACATGATAAACCGGTAGAAGTCGTCTGTATATATAATGATCAAAGGAGTTTTTTACAAAAAGTTTGTCCAAAGACCAAAATGTCAAAATCTGAAGCTCATAGCTTCTACAAAGTGACATCATGGATGACATTCATGGTAACACACGACTTCCCAAGAAACCCTACAGAGCAGTCGACTCATGGATCCTGACACTCCTACAGTATGACGCTGATCACATCGTGGAACATCTTCCAGAGGCATGTCTGGAATATCTGCGGTCAGGCCCTCTAGATTTTGTTCCACCACCTGATAATCCTCAGCATACTGTGGCGCTACCGCTGCCTCTCCTCGCCGCTGAATGGGAGAAGTACCAGGAGGTCTGTAAGGTCCAACATCTTTAAAATCAACAACAATTTTGTATTTAGTCTTTGGACGAACATATAAAACAAAAACATTTGAATATGATAAAAATTTACAAAACATTTAAAAAGAGAAAAATGTGTGTACTTCTTACCAAGTTCCCCCCACTGAGCATCCTCTGGAAGTACTAAGTCCGGATCTCCTTGGAAATCCAACCCGTCATAAGCATAGTCGTCAACCATCAACATCTGTGGTTGAAGCCAGTCAAAAAAGGTATCATCATACTTGATGATCGGTCCTGCTACGTGCCGGGCCATGAGCCGACACCATCTCAACATCCTTGGATCCCTGGGAGTCAGTAAATTCCACTCAACCTGCAGTCTCAGTAAGGGAACCCTCTCAAGGAAGAAGGACACTAACAAAGATCCGTAGTTGAATTGCTTCAGGTTTCCTTGTCTGCATTTGGTCAACTGCTTTTTTATACTACAAAGCACAACATCTTCCCAGTTGAACACCCAAGGTTTAGTACACTCGATGGAATACTGGAAGTAACTCTGTAATGCCATGTGAGGAGTAGAACTCCCAGCCATCCGAGCTATGGTGAATAGGATAGTACAGAGGGTCAAATCTCGTACCCCCCAAATAGCTACTTTTCCTTTCTTTCTCTCTGCCTCGGGAACGTAGTGTAAATGGCAGTACTCACTCATGGGCAGCCCA
>WSFP011577751.1:0-10583 GCA_009831015.1 Picea engelmannii
AAGGAATGAAATCCTCCCCCACTAAACGTTTTGGAATCCAGTCAACTTCAATACCACTTGTGATCCATAGTAACCTTTTTCAAACTCACAAATCATGTCCTCATACTTCCACACGGTCTCCTATATTTCCCAACTATTCTCTTCGTCGGGTTTTTTCTTCCAATGGACAAATTACCCATGAAATTGAACTCTTCCTTAGCCAAATATTTGATGTTCCAATATATTCTCTACCTACAACTATGACTTATCTACAACCATGTTTGGTGCTCTGGATGGTTCAACTCGAGTTGGGTCATATGGGTCCCTCTTGCATGACTTAACTTAGATAATATAGAAGACAATATGAATGTTTCACATGTGGAATGACAACTCCAATATATTGGTGATGTTTCCAATATTATCAGAAAATTTGAAAGGTCCCTTATACCTCAACATGGGATATGGATCCATCCCTTTCGGTCGTGGGAACTAATCTCTTCTCAACTTGAGTAAAACCAACTCTCCTGCTTGGAATTCTATGTCATTCCTGCTACAATTTTCCCACTGCTTCATTCTTTATTGTACGTTAGTCATGTGTGTGCAAGATATCTCCAACTGACCCTACCAACTCTTCATGAAACTTGTGACTGATGGATTCATCGAATAATAAACCTTATGTTACAAAATGGGAAGTTCCAGGTTTTTTTTGTTCATCAAATCAAAAGGATTGTAGCCCACCACTGAACTCTTTTATAATTTGTAGATAAACTGGGTGACATCCAACAATTTCAACCAAATCATATGATTCACTTGTACATATTGATGTGAGTAGTCCTCCAGAAGTGCATTAATTCATTCAATATTCCCATCTGTCTATGCGGATGGTTGGATGAAATCCTTAACAACTTCATCCTCACAATATTGAATAATGTTTTCCAAAACTTACTCGTGAACCTTGCATCCTTGTCCGACATAATTTTTAGTGGAATACCCTAATAATTCACTATGTGCTTGAAAAACAACTTCGAAACTTCTTTGATGTTGCATTGAATATTCGTCGCAACAAATATGACATACTTGGAGAATAAATCCACCATAAGAAAAATCCCATTGTGTATTTGCACCATCAAAAGTTGTGTGATGAATTCCATTAAGACACTTTTTCATGGTCTCTCCAGAATCAGTAAAGTTTCCAACAACCATTCTCTCATTCAGGTGTATGTCTTATCCTTAGAATACAAGGAAAGTGTGGACAGAATCTTCCACATCCTACTTCACCCACTCCCAAAATTATCCTCGCTCCAACAACACCATCATTCTTTATTGTCGTGAGTATCTAGTCCAAGGAAACCTATCACGTTCCTTCACGATTTCCCTTCTGAGGTTGGATGACTTAGGGACATAGATTTGGTCCCAAAAGTACGAAAATCCATTGTGTTTCCAAAAAAATTACTTTTTTCCCTCCTTTACCTACTTCGTGATGTCCTTTGGTGTGTGATCATGCTCTAACCCATACTTGATGTGATCATGTAAATATTCCAAGATAATAATCCAACTAACCCCATGATTTATGAAACTCGTATTCCTCCTCTAGGAAAGTGATTTTTCCCTTTATTCTTAAGGAATCTGTGAAAACATTCAGCCTTCCCAACCTATAGTAAATGGTCATGTCAAGCTTTGTGAGGAAGTCTTTCCACCTTGCTTGCTTGCACTAGTAGAAAACAACAATAAATGACTAAAAAAACTACTACAAATTGCATATAAATGACTAAGTTTGGTCACATGACCATTAGTAGTTTATTTCCGGTCATTTATAACGTGACCAAATTTTTGACTAAATCAATTTTCGCCATTTATTGGTTGTTTTGATTGATCGATTTGGTCGTATATTTAATCGTTTATTTAGTCATTGATTGTTGTTAACTGGTCATGTATTTAGTCATGGTAGTCATTTATTTAGTCATTGTGATCATTAATTGTCATCAATTGGTAGTATATTTAATAATTTTTATTCATTTATTTTGTCCATTGGTATCATATTTAGTCATTTTTATTAATTGATTTATGTCCATTGGTAGTATATTTAGTCATTTTAATCATTATTTTGTTGTCAAATGGTCATATATTTAGTCATATTTCCTTGTTTTGTTATGGTGGTACTTCTAACATCCCAGAAATATAATTTGATCTCATGCACCCACTATTCACTTATCCTTAATACATCATTATTGTCTAGACCTACAGTCCTATCACACCAATACTTCCCCTTGTCGTTTCTCCTTGTTGTAGCCTAACCTATGCTCCACTAATTCACCTAGACTCAAAGCTCCCCATCTCTTTCCTTCACTTGTTCTTCATGCTATCCTTTGATTGTGCACCCTTTCCCTTATATCGACTCCAAGGGACACTTGTGTGAAACATTGCATCTCTTTGGTGTGTTTTTCCCCTTCAAAAATTATCACACTCAATCGAAGATAGCGCCACTCCTTGGACCCACTAAACTCATCTACGATTGTGTGCCCCACTTCCTATCAACCATTTGTCTTTTGTGTCGATCCACCCCATCCTCAGTAGCGCACCACTTTCCTTGTGTTATTTCATTGCGTCGATCATTAAGACTCTCCATGGGTGTGTCGATTGGGTCGTCCAACCTCTCGAAAATGCCCATGCTTCTAATATTAGATGGGTCCACTCCTTGAGCATGCTCCCAAGTTTCCCCACCTTTGCAAAATGCATCCCAATTCTTCATCGTTCATTGTTAGGGTATAAGGTTGTGTGCCCCTTTGGGTTTGCACATCAACATTGTTCCCCAAGGTTCTCCTTCCAACACCCAAATGTCTTTGTTTTCCCCACCAATTGATTTCGCCTTGTGCTCGTCTTTTGTTCTATAACCGACTCTTCCCAAGGAGTGTGCATCCTCGATGGGTGTCCTAGAAGACCTTACAGGTAGTTATTATATGTGCATATAGGCATGTTATATACAAATTAGATCTTCATTTACTACATATTAGTTTGCAGTTAACCGATCTTATATGAATATTATAACGAAAGTTTCAAAAATAAATTTTATTTCAAAATATTGATAATTGATTTTTTGGACTATGATTAGTGATGGTATTTGAAGTCTTATTATAGAAGTGGTTGTTAAATTGTTGGAATCATAACCATAGGATTCAATACAATATCAGCTTATGGTTATGTGGGAAAATAAAACACAACATAAATGATTAACCTAATGTAATTTCCACTATCCTCTCTTTGTAGTTGTTTATATGGATTACACACTTACAGTTGTGCGAACCTTACAAATGCCACAATGTTCTTACACAACATCATGATGTTATTTTCCACGCATCCTATAATTGAGCATTTCATTTCTACATGTGAGCCACTTCTTTTTACAACATCTTTTGTATTTGCACTATTCTCACTCCATCGCTTATTTGGGTCTAGCTTCCTGTTAATGGTTTTTAGCATTCAAAGTCCTTATTCTTGGAGGGTACAATAAATAAATAAAAGGAAATTATATTTCCACTCAACAATAGTTCGGTTTATTTCTCCCAGTGAACTACACCCAACTAAGTGTCTGCATAGAAGAGACTATGTTCTGTACTCCCACTGGTTTTATTGCTAATGATCTCGGCTCTTAAACATGATATCATTCTATCTTTCTAACTGACATTTTAATGGGATCTACCTTTGCCTATACTTACTTTTATTATGTTGGAGGAACTATAATTGGGCTACTAGAGGTGATGGTTTGACCTCCACTACTTGATTTATATTAATATATGTGCTTAAAAAGGATATCGACTTTCTCAAAATTTGGATCTGCTTCAAGGAAGAATGCTAGATTTTTTGCTATTAATGGTGAGATACCTTGGTGACCACATCTTTAATATAACTGTAGTTTCTCCAACAAATAGGAAAACATGTACAACATGAACAATGGTGTGGATATTAGTGGTTGTCCCAAGAGACAACGTTTTTCCAACAAATAGTCAAACATCCACAACTTGAAGAATAAAATGGATATTAGTTTTTCTCCCAAGAGACTATGCAATGCTAACAACTATGTCGATTGATGTTTGGATCAATATTGTCAGCATATGAAAATTCAAGATTCATGTTCTTATTCATAATAAAAAATGTAAGAATATACCTCGCTATCTTCGGAATCTCTCTTGTTTGTCCATCAACTGCCTTCTTGATCACTCAATTTCAATCCATTCCTCAAGCGCTTTCTAGAGTTGAATAACATGCACCTCCAAGAGTATGTCTAGATAGCATTGGGTTAGGGATTTATATACAAGTTTGATTAGATGGACGTGGAAATGAGAACCTTCGACCATGCGTCTTCATAGATACATCATTTTTCCAAAACCCCTTATCTAATAAATATCCCTTTTGATGGAATCCATCCACCATCACGTATTTGAGGGATATTAGATCCCTCAACCTCGAAAATGTTTGAGTGCATAAATGCCCGACTTGCTTATGATCTTGCTGGTGGGGTTCTGAAGGTTAGGAATGGTTATTAAGATTCAGAACCAATAATTCAACAATGAAAAATAGAAATACTTACGACTCGATGAAAAATATGAATCAGTTAATTTTGGTTAAAAACAACCTCTACGAGAATATTCAACTAAGAAGAGAACCCACTTTAGTTTTGAGCATATCATCACATGGTTTGGATCTGTATATTTTTCCTCCCCCCTACTCATTGAGTGTGTACAAATAGTGTCATAAAATTGAGGATCTCATCCTTGATTTATACACAACATTATATCTTATACTTCACTCCTTGTAAATATTTGGTTTGTGCTTACAAAATTTAAGAAGAGAATGACAATGTTTTTTCTAGGATGTTGACTCATTTCCTGGACTCTTCAAAAAATATATAAGTCCAACTACCTGAACTAAAGGCCAACACAACTAATGTGTAAGGAAATCAAGCAATGGATTGTTTGAAATATTGTATTATCCTTCACTAAAGTTAACTTTTAGTTATTTGTGCTTTATAGAAAACATTTTTCATCCTCTAAGATAGTTCCTAGAAGAATGGCCATTTGTTAATTGATATATAAAGTAACATGTTTAAACTAAAACTTTCATTACTATTCCTTGCATGCATATAAGTTGTTCTTCCAAATTTCATTGCTTTTCCCCATGTCCATATAACCTAGGCTTCAACATGTTTTCCAATGATTGTAGGGAGCTCTATCCAGATAACCTTGTTATAATATTTCCAAACTATTTCAGATTATTTCGACATGTATAAATTCTATTGCATAGACTTGTTTAGTGTAACATCCATCTCTACTATGTACACCAGTATTGAGTTATTATTTGAGGGCTCTTGCTTGCAAGTGACCTAGGTATGACACATTGTGATTTCATTTAGATTTTGGGTTATATATGATGATATTGAGGATTATTGTCTTATTGATTTTATATATATATATATATATATATATATATATATATATGTATGTATATATATATATCGACAAATGATTTTGATGAGTCGTACTGAGTGTGAATGACACACGACATGTTAGGGATGTTGATGACATCATTGATCCCTTGGAATATGGATTGAGTCAGGGAGTGGATTTTATTTATTGAGTATTTAAATTCACGCACATATGATGTATGATTTATTACAATATGATGCATGCATATAAATTTTGGACAGTGTTTTTTCAGTGGATGGTTGCTTGACGATGCTTGCTAATATGAGTCACATAAGGAGTAGAGGGGACATGCATAGAAACTAGACATTTGAGGGAGAGGTGTGACAATGTCCCTGTCATAGCCTACTAGCACTCCCATCGTGGTCTAAACTGTAGGTTAACGATTACCTAGTTCGATATGTCCACGATGTCAAGAGGGAAGATTGAGAGAGTTTCTCACAAGGATTTCTAAGGGGTGCGTAATAAGGTAGAGTCCTTATTACTTGGAATCCCTTAGTCTCTCACAAGGTCGACTAAGTGGAGTGTTGATTCCAAAGGTCGAAGAACTTCCAAAATAGTTCTAAGGAGAGTGGCACCCTTGGAGCACATAAGTGCATCTCGAAGGGCATGGCGAATAATTAAACTTGAATTAATAAATCTAGGTGGCATATAAAACATTGAGTTATGTAGACCTTGTTGAATTAACTAATTAATTAAATGATAGATTCTAGTTGAGAAGTCTAAAAAAAGTCAGAGCCTAAGTATAAGAATTTGCCTAAGTTAAATTTTGATTTTGGAACTATCTTAAATATTCAAAATTGAGATAAGTGTAATACTAGGAAAAGGTTGGTAAGATTTAGAGACTAGATAAAAGGCACATGTGTGTGCATGAGCTTAATAAAAAGGAAATTTAAAATAGAAATAAATAATAACTAGAGAGGTTGGTTGTACATAGAATAGAATTTAGAATCCAACCACTCTAGTCTAACTAGAAGGAGACTCATTTTTAAACTCTAAATAATATCTAGTTAGGAACACTCCTTAAATGAGAATCTGGGGAATAAAGGGACACCTAGGAGTAAAAATAGGAACACATTGAGGAATGTGAGGCAATATGACATTTTCAATTAAAATAAAATTTGTAATTACTTGTGTAACTTGGGGAAAATGTGACAAGTGTGTGAGTGAGTAATCCAAAATTAAATTAACTGAAAATTTAATTATTTGTGTATGCAAACATGTGTCATGGAATAAAAAGATGTAAAAGCAGTTTCTGAAGAAGGGAAATGGATTTGATTTTTCTGAGCATTGTTATGCTGCCAAATTTTGATTAGACTGTTTTTACTTGTGAGAGTTGGGATTACCAGACTTTTAAGATTGTGGAAGCTCTTCCTTGCGAGGAAAATTCTTGGAGCTAGATTGTTGGTTTTTCTATGTGTGGCCCCTTTTTGGCTTGGGAGGATAAGGGGGAAGAAGACTACCCCTAGCGTTGGTTGGGAGGTACTAGTGAATTCTCTATGATTAGAAAGGGAAGGAAAGGAAGGAGCGCAATATTCTGAAGACATCTTCCTTACACAACATTTGTTGGTTCTGGTATTTTACATTCTAAATTTCATTGGTATTTCAATGTATTACTATAATATATTGTTAGGGATCCTATGAAATTCAGTAGATTTACTTAATGACAATTGTTAAGTTTTGTTGATCAAGGAATAATAGTTACAATGCTATTTAAAATCTTCGATGAACATTTCAGACGTTTTCAAAACTCTGTATGAGTGTCTTGATCCTCATTGTATGGTTAATTGTTATATTTAATAATGCTTATGTCAAGTCTGTATTTCAATCCTTACCTGAATATGATGATCAGAGTTACAGTTGAGTTATTTTAGGAAATTTTAACAACGCATAGTTCTCTGGTAAACTAAGGATTGTTCTGATGTTATGTTTTGATTCTCTGTTGAACTTAATTAATTACTAAACGAATTTTATGATGGGATCTCTATCATTGTATATCATATCTGAAAATTGTGCCTCACTTATTTTTAAGCCTATGATCTATCAATTCTGTCGAATGGTGTAATTTCGTGAAATTGTTAAACCCTGGGTTATTGTTTTTCTCATATTAGATTTGTTTTTACCCGAAGTCTCTAGGGGCATGGATTTTTGTAAAACGTTTGTTACTTAAATCCATTTAATTCGGGATTTGTGGGATGCCCATTCTTGGGTTTTCAAGAATATTTTTACTTACTTCCAATATGAGTGTTAGCCCTTTTTACTAAACCAAGTTATGCATGTGACCGAGAGATAAAACCTGGTGCTAGACCTAAGGGGCGCTATTCAGGGCTCCAAAACTCTGACGTTTTGGAGGTTTCTTCAACTCAACACTCCTCTCTCAAATTTCTAATCGATCGAATTAGGTCATAGTTGAGATGATTGACAGTTGTAGGTCACCCTACCCTACCACCTTCCTTTGTAAATTTTGGCATAAAATCTAATGGCTGGCGATGATTTTCCTCTTACAAGTTATACGATGGATATACACTATGGAACATCTGGAATTTGGGGTTTTCCATCTGTACAACTTGAAACCATCCCATCTGAGTAATTGAACCACCATAAATCTCAGATATCTAACGATTTACACTTTACCTTAGTTAACGATTGTAGTCCACTCCGAAGTTCAGAACTCCAGGGATCTCTTTTTACTCAACAACCCATTTTCACTAGAGTGCTGAATTCTCAACCCTCTGAAGGACTCAGACTTGAAGATCTAATGGTCCTTGTTGTTCACTAGATCTACGGATCTCCTTTACTCTGGAAGTTCATAAATTCAGGGTCTTCGTAACCCTTAACATTTACCTCTTAACTCAACCAAATAACCAAATCATGTTTAACTCGGAGATCAACGATCCCTTTATATTGCTATGATCTACAGCTAGAAGTGGTTTCGGAGATACGACCCTTCAGAGAATTGGGTTTAATTTGGGTTCTAATATCCTAGAGTGACGTGGAATCCATGATGTCGGTTCGATGACATGTCACAAGATGAGAGTGACACGTGTCACTTGATTTAGCATAGATGGCGTAACCCAAGGTACCCAAAATGAGTTCCACGTGTCACCTGGAATAAGTGACAGGTGGCATTTGACATGTTAGCAGTCAAGAGCTCTGAGACGGGGCTCCAACACTCCGATAATTCAAGGCTCCTAGCTTCCAAATATTTATCTTTGCAACTCTGGTTTTCCTATGAACTAATAAAGGATGAGCCCTCACATATGACGGTCCTTGATTATCCGTTGGCAGTGGTCAGGATTAACTTCAGACTTCGGGATTCTCGAACCATGCCCACCTTCAAAACTTCAACACACCTCCCGAACGACCGAAATTTGAATGGTCGAATCTATAGACTCGTGTACCCAATATTCGACGGTACTGATGTACTCCATACTCCAGGACTCTGGGAGTCCCTTAACCTTAACAACATGACTCATTTTCCTAATTACTCAACCCATGAATATGAAGGATCATAGATCTAATGACCCTTGTTCGATCGACAGATCTAAACCTGTTCTCCACTATGGGACTTCGATGATTTGGGATTTCTTTCACCCTTTACCTTTTTGAACCTTTTAAGCCGATTGTTCGAACCCTTGGGGATCCAATGGCTAGTATTCTTTCACCAATCTACGGTGTATATAATCTCGTGACTTTAGGCATCGTGGATCTCTTAAAACAGGTGACTCGTATCTACCGAAGTGGTGAAGCCCGAAGGTCTTAAGGATTTTAACAAGTGTGCATCTTTTGTCTGATCCGACAATTGTGGGAATTCTAATTTCCTCATGATCAAATCATGTCCACTAGTTCCCTTCAAAGGGATTTCAACCTTTGGTTCCTCGTTGAAGCATGTACACTCTGTCCCTCTTGATATTTTCCTTAATTTGAAATCCAATGCTCTTAGCACATTCCTCCTAAGATTTAGATTCTAATTGTTGAGTGTGTATTTTGCACCTCCCCTATGTTTGTTCACATTGTCTCTTCCGAGCTTTGTAGTTTTGAAGGTTAGATACCCATGCCCGACTTGAAAGGATATATGCGTATACAAAGGATTGTTTCTTCTTTACTTGGGATTTCGAGGAGCCTGTCCATACACTTCTAGAGTTGACTCTGGAAGTCTGGCACCATGGTACCTGAAGAGAAGCTTCAAGCTTCCTACATAACTTAAACTCTTTCTTATAATCGACTCTCTCCGAGTTATAGGTGATTTCTTCACTATATCTAAGCGATTTAAAATTGTCATAAATTGTAGATTGCCGATTAAAATGATTATGTTTTAATGTTTAAGGTTATTGTCTTGATGTTTCTGGAATTTATTCCCATCCTTAAATGAGTAAGGTGATAAATTATTGAATTAGTATGCAATGATGTTATGATGAAGTAACCATGTTAATCTTCTCTGTTTGCATAAAGGTAGTTAAGAAAATTTTAATTTATAGTTAAATTGTGGAATGAATTGAAATTATGGGAATTAGACACTTCCTTATTCCTAAGAACAATATCCAATACTGAGACCTTAAATGGTCAAGATCAATCGGACAAATCGTATACTTGAGCGTTGATTATGTGTCTTGGAATTCCTAACCCTTCAGGATAAGTTAGGTGGCTAGTTGTATTTTATTTTACGTGAAGTGAAAAATTCCTTCATGCTTAAAGAAGTATCTAAATCTAGTTTTTCAAATGGATTGAAAGAAGTAGAATGTGTATTATAGATGTATACTGCTATAATGTTTCTCCTGTTCTAATGATGTTTATTAATGTTTCAAAAAAAAATCATACCATTTCTCAAATACTTATATGACATAACAGAGGGGTTGTTACATTTAGACTATATGTGAGATTACTTGTTGTACTAAGAAAAAAACCACTATATCATTGTCATTTATGAAGTAGTATATAAAGTATTTACTTAGGCTATATGAGAAGAAATTTTTCTAGATTCTTAGTCACCTTGAGCTTCTATAAAATGATATTACAACTCAGTTTTGTGATACATAGAACTCAAAAGTATTTTGAGGAACCATGTTTACCATTCTCAGATTAATCATGTAGATATGCATCACCATTTCATTTTATGATAAGTGAGAA
>WSFP011577754.1:0-10582 GCA_009831015.1 Picea engelmannii
ATATTAGTTTATATGCACAGATATTATCAAATAGAAGAAGTTGCAATATATCGAACAAACTTCACATGAACATTGCATCAACAGTTCATCTGCCTTGTCGTTACTCATTATTAATTCTATTCATAGAACCCGAAGAATGGGAGCAGCACGGGTCCTCCAATTTCTTTCTTTAAATACAGGGCCGCCGCCACATAAGTATGGCCTATGAAAATTTATTCTTACATGTAAAATGTAAACAAAGAACATGCCAAGTTTTATTTAGATTGAAGTACTGGGCAGCAGAAACAAAACCCTGTGTTTCATGTTTAACCACACAGGGGAAGAAGGTAGAAAATACAATTAAAACAAATACCAGAAATTGGAAAATACTGTTAAAAAATAAACTGAAATTATTCTATAATCAAATAAGGTGGGTTACAAATTACAGCCCAGGCTATTTTCGACAACGATTGTGATTTTTCCTTTCGTCGACCAATTTAAAATATGTACATTGATGAAGCTTCTTCACATTTTTGTACTTAATCGATGCTGCCAAGTACATCTATCCCGCTTTTTTGAATATCTTCTCTCTTCCAGATATGGCCTACTTGCAATGCCTATTTATTCAACATTCCATTCTTTGTCAAGTATTAATTTCCCTCTATTGTCGAAAAGTTGGGGTTTAAGGTGCTTTGCTTGCAATGTTCTTGACCCTTGACATCCGAGACAACTTAAAAATGCCATTCAGGCCGATTTCAAAGTGGAAGGAGTCGTTTTATGTCACAACAGCTAAAGCAACGGAAAATAATTCAAGTATGTAGTGACTAGTATTCTCTCTATATTCGATCATCTGTTTGGTTGAGAAGCCTGCCTGAGGATTTGTATGTGGAACTTCTTTGCTTTATTACAGTAAATTGGAAGGAACGTCCAACCCAGATGCAAAAAGAAACTTTGTTGAGGTACATAACTTCTTTGGGCAGTAGAGGTGTGGCAAGTGCATCAAATGCTGCAGAATGCACCAGAACGGGTCTAGCAAGTGTATCAAATGTTGCAGATGGCATCAGAATACATGTTTATTCATATCCATGGAGATATGGTGGGCCACAGAAAGGTCTGGAATTTTCAGAGGTGACACCAAATATGTAGACTCTGCAACTAAATCCAGAGGAAACTGAACAAATTTTCACAAAAAACATAGCTTTCTGTCAAGTCGGCTACCAGACCCACATGCAGGTCATCATACTATGAAATAGAAACTTTTGCAGTGATAATATGTCATTTTATCCACCCATATAGTTTCTTCTACCCACCACTCAGGTAGACAAATACTTGTGCAATCTATACAACTCGATACACTTGCCAAATTTGTGTTGTTGGAAGAAGCTATATACTTAAACGGAGAACTATTTTGCACCCGACCTCAAAATCCATTACAATTCCCAGAAATAAAACAAAAAATTTCAACCAACAAATCTCCAGCCAACATTTTCAACGAACCAAAGCATCGAACACAGGGAGAACACCAACCAGAACATACTTGTTCTATTTTTTTCGTCCTCTCTGAGTTTCTCTTTGTGTAACAGAGTTTTGTTTTTACTCAAAGATCACGTCACATAAAACTAGGCTCTATTCTTTCATCTGTTCGTTAATCACATCTCTAAATTGTCTTACATGTGCATGACCAGGAACATTAGAATGAAGGCACCCTAAAGCACAACTCTTTGATCGTAGAGAGAAATGGAAATAAGTATTTAAAAGCAAGGTTGGATGGTCTGTCATAGATTTTGTGTTGATTCATTTTAATGACATATGTTCTCGATATTTTCACTTATTAATGACAATCTTTTTTAATATGTACGCTCAATAGTGACTACCAACACATATTAAAATTGTCATATCCGAGCAGATTCTGAAATCTGACATCTAAGATATGCACAATATTAAAGAGGGACATGACGTCAAGGCCTCTGTGGGTGACACGTTCATGAACTTTGCCAAAGCTTTTAATAAAACTAAAACTGCAAAAAAAAAATAAAAAAAATCGCAAATTCAAAATGCAGGCAAAAATAAATTACCAGATCCGATAATATTCGCCTGTCTATTCATTTTAATGGGAGATGTCCTCCACTTATTAAATCCCATCTTTTTGAAATGCACAATATTAAAGAGGGACATGACATCAAGGTCTCTGTCACTAACATGTTCGTGAACTATGCTGAAGCTTTGAACAAAACTAAAACTGCACAAGGAAAAAAAAAAAATTCGCAAATTTAAAATGCAGGCAAAAACAAATTACCAGATTCCATAATATTTGTCTGTCTATTCATTTTAATTGGAGATGTCCTCGATATTTCCAGTTATTAAAGCCCATCTTTTCGAACCTGTCTGCTTGGTTATAACTTTTTAAAGCATATTTAATGTGTATTGGGAAGCATAGAAGGTAGCGGGGATGGAGCCCTATGTAACAGGCGTTACTACTATTTTTCTATTTTTGTTCACGAGCGTATGTAAAATGTACACAAAGAAAAGTAATTCGAGAATGATAGTTGTTTTGAAGGATCCCTTGAAATTCAAAAAATGCGCAAGCCCGATTTTCATTTTGTATATCGTGTAAATTTTCATGCTATTTGTAGGACACGGAACAACAGGGACCGAACCTAGAGCCGACCATCCCAAGAACCTGTGATCCAAAAAATGCTCACTATTTTTTTTGTGTGTTTTTTTTCCACCAGAGTATCTAAAACGCACGTAAAGTAAACTATTTCGACAATGTTAACTTTTTTGGACATGTCGGCCTTCAAATTCAAATAGTCCACAAGTCGGATTGTTAATTTCTATATCGCTGAAGTCTCCGATTGTTAATTTTCAGCCGCCTACCCTGACAACACGCGATGCAAAAACTGATTAAGTATGGGATGACGGCTCTGTGCAGGCTGTATATATCTACTCTATAAAATTACATATTTCCTATGTTTAATCTATGTTGTCCAGGAAACCTATAATTTGATAAATTTCAATGTTTTATGTCCAGGAGCCCTACTGTTAAAGAAAACTAATTTGTAAATGCTAATGTATACACCATAGTTCAATACAACTTGTTGGCGATGGAAGTCACTCATGGATTGCTTGCAGGAGAAGAGCCCGACGCCCATCAGTTTTATGTCACGGTACTTTTTAATGGGTGATCAAATGGACAGAGACTCAGGGAGATGTCACTCTAACTCAGAGACTAGGTCCGACATGTAAGAAACAAAGGAGGTCTTGATCTAACTTCAGTGAGCGGGTTGATTAAAAGGTGAATAGGTAGAAGACTTGATAAGAAGAGTGAACAAACTACTTCAGGCAACAGGCTTTCAGTAATTTGTAGAAGAAAAACTCTGAATGCGAGATCCTCTGGTTTAGGGCTTCGAGAAACTGAAAGGGGGACTTGACTGGATTCTCCAATTCCAAGTCGTTCAACGTTAGGAAAATCACAAGGACTGATTAGAGACAATGCGACTGTCACAGTGATCAAATTCTACATCATCCTATAACAGTTACAACTCGACTGGATTCTCCAATTCTGAGCTGCTCTAACATAGTTGAACAAAGACGTGAAAGAAACTGACATTCATAAGGCAAGAAGTCTCAAGAGTCCATACATAACCAGAAATAACAGTGCTTCATTAAATCTTTACAACCAGGAGCCTCGCTCAACCATCGATGGATTACAAAATGCCAAGACTGAGTCTATATACTCAGGAAAATTCACCTCACAGAGGCGTGCCCAGTCACCCCAGGCTTGGTGTCTCTTCAGTCAAACTCGTACTGATATTTTCTTCAAGCGCCACCTTAATTAAGCATGGCTCCTGCAAGGAGGGTAGCTGAGCCATTAAGTGTTGGGCTAGCGTGCGCAGACCTCCTTTGGCTAATCGAGGACTTGGCATGGCCTCTTTTGAAAAAATGGTACGCAGGCCCCCCTCGAGCAGACCGCTGGCCAGACTCTCCATATCTTGCACTTAATGCATGAAGAGAGGTTTCAACCACTCTTTCCTACCTTTATTTACTTTAAGCAAAAACCAGGCTTGAGGTCGGATCAAATGGTGCCCGGAGAATGTGATGAACATTTCGGCGACTGGACCTAATTTCTTTGGCCCCCTTTGCACAGCTCTTTTACTTCTCAGGTGACCACGGGCTGTGACCCTATGTTTACTCTCAAAGGAGCTTTCGGCATTCATGGATAGGAAGGCGCTGATCCCTGTCCCTTGAAATCGCAATGAGAGAAATGTCGAGATGGCTTGAGATGGCGACGCGCGTCCCCCTAGATTTGATGGCTCTAGACTCACCCGATGATGTTGTGGGCCCCAAGTCCCTGACACTCTTGTTGCTTCGTGCATCGGGGATATGAGGGGGCTGCTTCTTGTGCTTCGAAATCGCAATGGGCGAAAAGGCAGGGAGCCTAATCGCACGCCAGGTGTTCATTTTAGATGGACGGCTGAGACTGCCCCTCGATACTGTGGGCCGGACTTTGGGCACTTTCGACGCTTTCGAGGTTTGGGGTTTTGAGCTGTAGAACAACATAAAACCCTCACCCCTTGAACTCCCGAATGCCGAATCGCCGATGCGACTGGATCTCGCGCCACGCGTCTTTGGATGGACGACTACTATCTTTCTGGTTTGTATATAGACGCTACCTATCGCGCAAATCTGCTAACTGCGATTTCCCGCCGACCGTCGATATGATTTTATAGATGAATCCGAGCCATTGACAACGTAATTTCACCCGCTTGCTCGATTGGAAGCCTTAGAATGAGATTTTTCCATGCTGCGCTCGGGCGCTTCTCTTGCAACTTGTAGACCCGAATACTCTTGTGCCTAGGATAAGAAATGTCGCTAACATTAGGCTCCATGGGGGATAGAGTCATCCCTGTGATTCTCTAAGAACTCATTCCGCAGCTTCAGTGCCTTGCTGTTGGGCTATGGAGTCATGCTCAGAACATCCTGTTGTTGAAAATACAGGCTGAAAAATAAAAGTAACAAAATAAAGCTACATGCTCAAAGGAGCTTATTTATATACAGTCCTAATGCTAATAAAATATTTTACATGGGCTAGGTGAAAGAAAACTTCCACCATAGCCATTCAAGCAGCTTCCTGGATAGAAGCTCCTTCCTTCTGTCGATGATCACCAGCACATAGTGTAACCGTGACAGTAGAATGGCTACACTCTTCAACTTCTCCTCACAGGGTGAAGTTGAGATGAAATAGGGCGGCTCCAAGGCATAGGGGAAATGCCACTCCATGTACTCATTGACAGGATCATAGAATGAGTGGCAAATTTCGGAAAATTGGCGACAGGCAGCCTCCTCTGCTACGCAGTTGTTCTCATGTCGATGAATATCTCTGACAAGCACAGGTGAGTGGACAACTATCGTAGGGTCACTGATCTCGGGCGATGGTTGCTCGTTGAATGGCTCTGGATAGGAAAAGAAATGTGCGCTTAGCTATTCTTCTGGTTCCTTTTCCTCTTCTTCTTGGCTCTCCCCTGGGTCAGATTCGTATTCATCATAAACAGCCTCCCCGGGTAAATTCTGCTCTTCCTCGTACTGCTCAGTGTCTCCTGAAAGACTGAGATGGATGATTTCCTCACGATGATTTTACTTAGTGAGCAGAGGACAAGGTTCTATGACCTGCTCTTGGAAATCCAACATATCGAGCTCAGACTCTGATTCGTGACTATCATAAGTGGGCTAGCTGCACTGATCAACAAAAGGTGATGTGGGGTTCCGCTGCTCCTCTTCCAGATAATCATCAAAGTCGGGGGGGAACAGAGCTTCTCCAAATTGCAGAAGTGGAACTATCCCCCGCTCCTCTATTTCGACCCCGAATGTAAACACATCATGGGATATCTCGTGAAGGAAAAGAGAACAATCCTCTTCCATAACTACCTCTTCATTGTTTTGATCTGAGACAACAAGCTCATCAGGGGCAGATGTTAATGCGTGTATGAAATCTTCAATCATCTCCTTGAAAGAGCCATCTAGAACATCTGCCTTCGAGACTGGAAAATCCTCCCCATTTTCCTTAGATTCCAACCTTGCATGTTGGGCGGTGAGAGATTTCGCCTGCTCTATCAGTTCACTCAGAGCATCTTCTTCCCCCATTCTTCTATCCTTACAACCCTCATCATCACAACCTTCATCAAACATAATCATATCTAGGAGGATTTCTTCTTCTTGGCTCTCCCATGGGTCAGATTCATAATGACCATAAACAAGACCCGTGGGAAAGCTTTGTTCATAATCGCCTTCAGTAGAGCTGCTAAGGGCCTCTACTTCAAAGGATGGAAAATCCTCAGCACATTGTTCAGCTTCCCACATGTCAAGTTTGGCAGTGATAGATTTTACCAGCTCCATAACTTCGCCTGAAGAATCTTCTTCCTCCCCAGGATCTTCATAATCATCCACGGTAGAGATACCAAAATCCTCTGTACATCGCTCAGCTTCCCACCTGTCAAGTCTGGCAGTGATATATTTTACCAGCTCCATAACTTCACCCGAAGCAGACGAATGGGGAGGAGAAATGACTGATTTCTGATCCAGGTCATCGGGATCATCCTCATAGCCTACATAAGAGATAGCTCTATCTTGTATACATTTGTTGTAGTATCCCTCACAACAGCTATGAAAAATCAACTCAGAGGGATAAAGCTCCTGACAATAGGCAGTGAAGTCTGCATGGAATTCACTGAGTGAAGAAATGCAAGCAGGGGGTAAAGAATGATACCATTTACGTGCATCCCCTGCTAACGAGAACATGAACATCTTTAGTAATACATCCTCATGATGTATCTCCCACTGACGCATGAGTTCATGAAACTTGTTGAGGTGCTGAGCAGGGTTGTCCCCTTCACATTTTCCAAATCTGGGCAAATAATCGCCCCATTCATCCGGAGAGGGGACAACATTAGGAAAACCAGGAATAACAGAAAAATCGAAAGGAGCAAACCTACGAGCCAAGATCTTCTCCATCCAAACCAGTAAAGTCGCCAATCAATCCTCGAATCATAGAGTCGCCAGGTGAAAGATGTGCAACTTCGAATGTGTCTGGTCCTTGTTCACCATCAAAGGCCAGATCCTAACGTTGTTGTTACCCCAGGAAGCTTCTCAGGCTGAGAGAACAACTGCTAAAACCTTCTTGAGAAATCTCCTTAGGGTCAGCTTTCAGGTGTGCTAACAGTAGCCACAACTGGAACAGTGATGTGGAAACCCTGGAGTCGCCACAGTGGAGTCGATAGGTGCACAGTAGCAATCTTTAAGGGCTCTGATGTCTGATGCACCTTCAGAATCAGAGGCTCAATGTCGTTCTGCCCAGGGAAAATCTTCAACTTCGTCCCCGACAATGGCGCCAGATATGTTGGCGACGAAAGTCACTCCTGGATTGCTTGCAGGAGCAGAGCCCGACGCCCATCAGTTTTATGTCACGGTAGTTTTTAATGGGTGATCAAATGGACAGAGATTCAGGGAGATGTCACTCTAACTCAGAGACTGGGTCCAGCATGTAAGAAACAAAGGAGGTCTTGATCTAAATTCAGTGAGCGGGTTGATTAAAAGGTGAATAGGTGGAAGACTTGATGAGAAGAGTGAACAAACTACTTCGGGCAACAGGCTTTCAGTAATTTGTAGAAGAAAAACTCTAAATGCGATATCCTCTGGTTCAGGGCTTCGAGAAACTGAAAGGGGGACTTGACAGGATTCTTCAATTCCAAGTCGTTCAATGTTAGGAAAATCACAAGGACTGATTAGAGACAATGCGACTGCCACAGTGATCAAATTCTACATCATCCTATAACAGTTACAACTCGACTGGATTCTCCAATTCCGAGCTTCTCTAACACAGTTGAACAAAGACGTGAAAGAAACTGACATTCATAAGGCAAGAAGTCTCAAGAGTCCATACATAACCAGAAATAACAGTGCTTCATTAAAGCTTTACAACCGAGAGCCTCGCTCAACCATCGATGGATTACAAAATGCCAAGACTGAGTCTATATACTCAGGAAAATTCACCTCACAGAGGCGTGCCCAGTCACCCTAGGCTTGGTGTCTCTTTAGTCAAACTCGTACTGATATTTTTCTTCAAGCGCCACCTTAATTACGCATGGCTTCTGCAAGGAGGGTAGCTGAGCCATTAAGTTTTGGGCTAGCGTGCGCAGACCTCCTCTGGCTAATCGAGGACTGGGCATGGCCTCTTTTGAAAAAATGGTACGCAGGCCCCCCTCGAGCAGACCGTTGGCCAAGATCTCCATATCTTGCACTTAATGCATGAAGAGAGGTTTCAACCACTCTTTCTTACCTTTATTTACTTTAAGTGAAAACCAGGCTTGAGGTCGGATCAAATGGCGCCTGGAGAACGTGATGAACCTTTCGATGACTGGACCTGACGTCTTTGGCCCCCTTTGCGCAGCTCTTTTACTTCCCAGGTGACCACGGGTTGTGACCCTATGTTTACTCTCAAAGGAGCTTTCAGCGTTCGTGGATAGGAAGGGGTTGATCCCTGTCCCTTGAAATCGCGATGAGCGAAACGCAGAGATGGCTTGAGTTGGCGACGCGCGTCCCCCTAGATCTGACGGTTCTAGACTCACCTGATGATGCTGTGGGCCCCAAGTCCCTGACACTCTTTTTGCTTCACGCATCGGGGATATGAGGGGGCTGCTTCTTGCGCTTCGAAATCGCGATGGGCGAAAAGGCGGGGAGCCTAATCGTGCACCAGGTGTTCATTTTAGATGGACGGATGAGACTGCCCCTCGATACTGTGGGCCCAAATTTGGGTGCTTTCAGCGCTTTCGGGGTTTGGGGTTTCGAGATGTAGAACAACATAAAACCCTCACCCCTTGAACTCCCAAATGCCGAATCGCCGACGCGACTGGATCTCGCGCCACGCGTCTTTGGATGGACGACTGCTATCTTTCCTGTATGTATATAGACGCTACCTATCGCGTAACTCCGCTAACCGCGATTTCCCGCCGACCGTCGATATGCTTTTATAGATGAATCCGGGCCATTGACAACGTAATTTCACCCGCTTGCTCGATTGGAAGCCTTAGAACGAGATTTTTCCATGCTGCGCTCGGGCGCTTCTCTTGCAACTTGTAGACCCAAATACTCTTGTGCCTAGGACAAGAAATGTCGCTAACACAACCTATCCACGAAGGCGCATCCATAATACTGGCTTAAGTATGGAACCCAACTGCGGTCGATCGGAATGATCGCAAAACTCTCGTTGCTGACCAATTGTCAATTTGTATATTGCGGAATTCTCCAATTGTCAATTTTCAACTGCCTACCCCATCAACCCACGATGCAAAAACTGGTTAAGTATGGGATGACGGCTCCGCGGTCCAGGAAACCTATAATTTCATAAATTGTGTTCTCTTCTATCGAGGATTCTTTTAAAGAAAACCAATTCGGGAAACCTAATGTATACACCGTACATGACCTATCATAGTCCGATAGAACCTATTCGTGAAGCCGCATCCATAAAAGTGGCCAACTATGCAACCAAATGGCGGTCACTCGGAACGACCACATAAACGCGAAAAACTAGAGTCAAACGCAGTATACAATAGGAGTGTAAAAGGGAGAGAACAACTATATCTCCCACAGAGCAAAAGCCATTGTCATAACTATAAAACCATAGTAAGACAAAATCCATGTAAAAAGCATCGGCAGCCATGAAATATATTTTGAGGCCAACAAACTTTGCTTCAACGCATAACAGATGCAATTTACACCGCCTGCAATTCTTTAGTCTGTTATTCTATCTTAATAGTATTCTATGCAAACTTCAATGCAAAACAAAATTCGACCAAAGATCCAACCGCAGATGCAGCATCCCAACATTTGCAAACCCTGGCCAAACAAGAACAAGCACCAAACAAGAACCCAACTAAGAAGCACTAAAAGGACCAACTGCAAGCGTAGGACTGGTATCCTGCAAAGTCGAATCAAGCAACAATAAACAACATACAACAAAGAAAGAAGCAAGTAGCAACCACCCCCCAGGAACGATGTTGTTCCAATTGCGATTGCAGAAACCCAAATGTCCAAATAGAAACAACACGAACAGGCAAGCAAGAAGAATGACAACATGCAAATAAGAAATCAATGGCATGTAAGAAGCAAGCATGGACCACTGAACCAGCAACGCCGCTGGAGCATAGAAAAATTAAAAACAAAAGAATATGTCTTGTAACAAGCCTATTAAGTAACCATTCAACACAACCAAGCCTGTTAGGTAAACATTTAAGTCTGTCAGAAATGCACTGTAAACATTTAAGAAAAAAATTCAATGTGGCAGGACTCTGACGTATCCCAAAAAGAAAAATTATAGTTTTTGTAACAATAGTTTGAACACCACAGAATTTTTTGGAAAACCAAACTTTGGATATGCCACCATATCTAACATTGCCATAAATTTACCTAGCATTAAATGCTAAAGCAAACATTCGAATCAATGCTAGCATTAATCCACCATCAACGAATGCATAACAAAATATATGATTCAAAAAATACCATATACGATCAAATACTTTGGATTGTCCAACATATATAACATTGGGAATAG
>WSFP011577765.1:0-10582 GCA_009831015.1 Picea engelmannii
ATGAATATGTCCCTTTCCCATAATGATGATATCACATTATTATATGACTCCTTGATCACATATATAGTCTAGAGTTTTGAATATATTAATCTCTTTGTTGTGATTGGTTTGTGTTGTTATGATTGGACGACGCAAGAGCATCGTAGCAGAGCGGGGATCAACAGAGATAAGGAGAGCTTTCATAAAGTAAGTACATCATCCTTCTTCTCTTGTCCATTCAATACTTTAGAACTAGGGAAAGAGTAGTATTCTGTCTCAGTTTGTTCCAGATCCAGGTGGATCTGTGGAGATTGGTCTGTGTCCGCACTCACGAATTTATCCTAGAACACCAGCTGGCATCTTCAACTGGATGGCCCTTCCACTTGACCAAGTATTCAAAGTATTTCTTTCGTCTGGTCCTCTTACCAACTCTTTTGTCTAGTATGTGCTCCATCTGTGGCTTTTCTGCAACTGGCATTTGTTTTGTACATTGAATCTTTGGTTATTCACTACATGTTTATGCTTCCTCAACTTTATAAGGGTACAAATCCAATACATTGAATATCGGAGAAATTCCAATCCCATCAGGTAATTCAATCTCATATGCATTCGCCCCAAATTTCTTCAAGACCTTACATGGTCTGATTTTCTTCATCTTCAGTTTATTATATGTTCCACTCGAGAACCTTTCCTTTCACAAATGTGCAAGGATCAAATCACCAACTTATAACTAAAGTTGTCTCTTGTGTTGATCTTCTCTCCACTTATATTCTTGGCTCGAACTCTGCAATCGTTCCTTCACCTGGCTGTGAAGTTCCTTCATCGCCTCTGCGAAATCTTCTGCACTAACGCTCCTAGTCGCAATCTGTTATGAATCCCTCAGCTCATAAATTCCTCTCGGCTGCATGCCATAAACAATTTGAAATGGACTCTGTCCTCTGCTCCTATTAAGTGAGACATTATAAGAAAATTCCACCTGTGGTAATATGTTGTCCCACTGACTGTGGTGTTCTGTCACCAAGCTCCTCAGCAAGTCTTCCAAACTCATGTTCATGACTTTTGTCTTTCCATCCGTCTAAGGATGATAAGATGAACTAAACGACAAGTTTGTTCCCAGCTTCTTCCATAAGGTTCTCCAGAAGTGTCCTACGAACTTAGTGTCTTGATCCGAAACTATGCTCCTTGGTAAGCCGTGAAGTCGAATGACTTCTTTGAAAAATAGGTTCGCAATGTGAGTTGTGTCACTGGTTTTCTGACATGGAATGAAATGTGCCATTTTGGAAAATTTATCCACTACCACAAAGACTGAGTCAAAACCTCTTTGTGTTCTTGGCAACCCCAATATGAAGTCCATGTTGACTGCATCCCATAGCCTGTCAGGTATGGGTAATGCTTGATAAAAACCTTCATTATGCCTCTTTCATTTTGAATGTTGACAAATTCTACATCTATCCACAAATCTTTTGACATCTGCTCGCATTCCTTTAAACAGTAATCCTTCCTGGATCATGTATTCTGCCCATTGGCTTCTATCCCTGAGAATTGGATTCTCAGTTGCTTCATATGGCTCTTTATAATCTAGATAATCTCTGTACATGTCCCTAAGATCATCAAAACCCAATGTTTTGACTCTGAACTCCTACAATAGAAAACATTTCCTGTTCAAAGCATCAAAAACTTTGTTAGCAGTTCTAGAAATATGTTTAATCACAAAAGTGAAATTTTTCATATATTCAACCCATTTAACATGTCTTTGATTCAACTTCTCTTGTTGAGTCACAAATTGCAATGCATGATTATCACTATACAAGACAAACTCCTTAGTAATTAAGTAATGTCTCCATTTTTTCAATGCCTGAATAATAGCATAGAATTCCTTATCATACATGGAGTATTTTATCTTAACTTCATTCAGCTTCTCACTGAAATATGCTATTGGCCTGTCTTCTTGACTCAAGACTGCCCCTATTGCAAATCCACTTGCATCACATTTTACTTGAAATGTCTTTTGGAAATCAGGCAACACCAGAATTGGTTGTTCTGTGATTTTCCTTTTCAGAAAATTGAATCTTTTCTCAGCCTCTTCCATCCAGTGAAAATATTTGTGTCTCTTCTTCACTATGTCCTTCATCGGTGCACTAATTCCACTAAAATTACTAATGAATTTTCGGTAGAAACTAGCCAATCCATGAAAATTTCGAACTTCAAAGATATTCCTTAGTGATGGCCGATTCTTGATTACCTCCACTTTATCTGGATCCATCCTCAACTTATCTGCAGAAATAACAAACCCCAAATAAATGAGCTCTGTCTTCATGAATGAGGATTTCTTCATGTTTATCAGCAACTTCTCTTGCTGTAACCTCTTCATCACTATAGCCAAATTTTTCATATGTTCTGCCTTTGTTTTACTGAAAATTAGTATGTCATCAAGATACACAATGAAAAATTTTCTGATGAAATCCTTCAGGACTTCATTCATCAATCTCATGAAAGTAATCGACGTGTTTGTTAAACCAAATGTCATGACAAGCCATTCATATAACCCTTCATTGGTTTTGAATGCTTTCTTCCATTCATCACCTTCTCTCATACGAATCTGGTGATATCCACTTTTCAAATCAATCTTCAAAAAAAAATTGGCTCCACTCAAGAAATCCATTAGATCATCCATCCTTGGCAATGGAAATCTATACCTGATGGTTATTTTGTTGATTGCCCTCGAGCCAGTACACATCCTCTAGCCTCTGTCGTTCTTCGGACTGAGTACTATCGAAACAGCACATGGACTCAAGCTTTCTCTGACCAAACCTTTGTCCAACAAATCCTAGACTTGTTTTTTGACCTCTTCATTCTCCTGCGGCGTCAATCTATACGTTTCTTTGTTTGGAAAACTAGCTCCAGGTATGAGATCAATTTGATGACTTATACTTCTAATCAGTGGCAACGAATGAAGTAGTTCATCCACTACTATGTCAGGGAACTCTTCCAGAAGTTCATGAACCTCTTATGGTAAATCATCTACCCTTGTGCTGGTTAAAACAATCTTTGGCTTCCTGACCACAATGAATTGCAGTTCCTCCTTCTTCTTAACCTCTATAAAAATTTCTTTCCCACTCATGAGAAGTACAGTGTTGCTCAGCTCCAGTTTTATTTCTTTATCTTTGATCGACAACAACATGTGAGTTCTCCCATTTTTCTCTAGGGTGTATGTGTTCATTCTCCCATCATGAATCACATTCCTGTCATATTGCCACGGTCTACCCAACAATAGATGACAAACGTCCATAGGAATAACATCACAGAGTATTTCATCTTTATACCCTCCTATTTTAAACTCAACAAAACATTGCTTAGTGACATTTACCTAAAGTCATTTTTGCAACCACGAAACTCTGTATGGGCTTGGATGATCAATCGTCTCCAGCTCCAGTTTTTCTACCATCTCCATTGAAATGATATTGTCTGTGCTACCACTGTCCACAATGACCTTGCATACCCTATCCTTGGTCTTGCAAGCAGTCCAAAAAAGTTTGTTCCTTTGGACCGAACTCTCCACTTCCTTCTCTAGTGTCAAAAGAACTTTTCGCATCATCAACGATCTTCCGCCTTCAGCATCCTCTGCCTCAACATTTCACCTCTATGCTTTGGCAATGTGAGTCTCTCCTTCCTCTTTCTTCTTGTCTAGACATTCATAAGACTTGTGTCTGACCTTTCCACACGTGAAGCATTTTATCACTCCATCTCTTCCTCTTCATCTACCTCTAGTACGAGGAAAAATGTTGTTATCAACATACTCTCCTCTCTGATCAGCATACTGCCTTCTCTGTCCAGCATATTTCCCTTTCTGTGAGCTTCCACCTCTCTTAATATGAGGTTTCTTCCATTCTTCCTTAGGCTTCTGATTTCTACCTTGGACGATTGATTTTCCCCTGGCTTGAATTCTGCCTCAACCTCTTTGACCTTGTTTTCGGCTCAGCTTCTCTTCTGCCTTTAGAGCCATTTGATAAGCATCTGCCGCCATTCGGATAGTCATCATGCTCATCTTATCCTGAATTTCATATCTCCCCCTTCTCCGCGTGACCACTAGCTATGACCAAGGCCTAAACTGAGAGGCACTTGTCATAACTCACCACTCACGATTTCATGATTCGAGACTCTCGACTCTTCCTTCCCAAGCTCACGATAACCAAAATGCCAATACGGGTATAACTCCCTGCTGTCAACACCCTCCGTGCGTGACTGCCGGCTAGGCTTCCCACTAGCACTTCTCGCCTTTCGCCACTTTGCAAGTCGAAAGGATGGACTTCCATCTCCTTATCTTACGAACCCCCGAGACATGAAAAGTCAACGGGGTGTTGACTCCCTTCAATGAACAACGCGTGGCTCCGTATCTATTCCATGGGTCCACCTTGCGATTCTGCCATGTGTTCCTTATGCTGCACTTCGCACTTCGCCACTTCACTCCACGAAGTGATGTCTCCTTTGTATCACGACACTCGAAGTGCCAAGATCTCAAATTCCTCGATGTACCTAAGCATCGAACTACCAAATTTTGACACGTCGTCTACACAGTCCCACAATGAAACTTCTCGCCCTTTTGGGACTTCGCCTTTCTCAACCTAGAGTACCCAACCTTTGGGCTCTCACCTCACAAACCTCCAAGTTCGCGATATCTCTAGATCTCTGCCACCTTTCCTCCCCGGATGGACGGCTCTGATCCACTTGCCACTTCACTACTCGCCTTTCGCGAGCAATCCAACGGCCCTGGATGACTTGGATCCTACAGCCCTGATTTCTTCTAAGCTTACACTTGAGGAAAGATTGTCGTAACGTACCTGCTTCTCTGCAAGATCTGACGGCTCTTGTGACTTCGTGAATTATTCTCAAAGAATTCCGACTGACCATTTCTTCCTGGACAATTCCTGCGAATTTAACCAAATATTTCTCCATGAAACTTACCCACCTGCAATGCAAACTTGTTGTGCCTCCTTTCAATGCCTCAAGGCACCAACCTTCTGTGCTTTTCTTTGACAACTATGAAGACCCTATCCTTCTTGATCTTTCTCCAACTCTAAGTATTAAAGAATACTCTCGCACGCACTCCTTGTAGTGAATCCTTCAATTACTTCAAAGAATTGAAGCCCTTCGACTCTGCACACTCCCTGCAGCAGTAGTCCTTCAACAATTTCTCAGGTTCACAAACTCTAAGACTTTACTCGGCCTGCGCACACCTTGCACGGCTCTTGTGCTCAACTTGCACTTCTGCGAGAATGAGAATAGTTTTTATCCCTCTTGAGCTTGCAAAGATGAACTCTGACTTCTTTCAACACACTCCTTGCGGATAAACTTCACTGCACTCCTTGCAGGAATTTTGCTCACTCAGGAAAAGAAACAATGGAAACTCATTCCTTACTCTCTCTCAGACTTCAAATACAAAGCATGAAATCATATACACAACATATAAAGCAAATGTATAACAAAAAGTAAACATCCATGAGCATAAAATTCAACATGCATACACATAGAACAAATACGACACTATGAATTTGGATCGAAGCTCTTTATTAATTCAAATCTATGTACATGTGTGTTTTCAACTACAACTCTCTACTCTCTTCTCTATGCTCTATCTTGACAATCATCTTACAACTATACAATGAGGGTGTCTATATCCTGTTTCCCTCTTGTGCTCTAAAACTGTCTAATCTAGAATTAAATTCTATCTACCTACATTCATTACACATAAAGGCTCCTATATACTATGGACGAGAGCGGATCGCTCAAGGTCCTTTTACAATAATACAAGCATGCCTCCACTTAATGACTTCATTAATATTTCAAAACATTTTCAAAAAATGTGCTCAGTTCTTTTCCAGTTGTCTCTTATCTCCACGTTGTCTCACTGCTAGCTATGCTTGCACGCCTTGTGATGCTCATGCATCAGTTTTTGAGTTGCACTTGCACCAGTAAGTTGCTTTAGTGTTGGTTGGTGTAACTGTTCTTCCAACTAGTTAGTCGTTTGCTTGATTTTCCTTTAGGAACTTTTAGTGTGTGCTCTGTGCTCCCTAGTTTTCCATAGTGAGTTAGTCATTCGTGGATTTGGGTATCTGATCTAGGGTGGTAGACTTCCCACTCCACCGGTCATGAGGAATTTTTTGTCTTCCACTTAGAAACGTGGAGCCACCTCTTTATAGGCATTGTTTTGATGCCACTGGTTTTCCAGAGTCAGTGTGTGAGACTTTTAAGAACTTGAATGATCCCACAAGGGGAGAACCTATGCATAGGATATTCATGGCTAATTTTCCCGACCATACTAACCAAGGAGCCCCTTCACAAGGGGATTCTTATGCTTTTACCTTCTTCAGAAACATTGGTGTCCCTTTGATGGCCACTTTGTACATTCCTGGGTTGAATGTGGGACTACCAGTTTGGTTGGGTACCATTCCAAATGTCCCAAATGCTCTTGATGCTTCTTAGTTAAGCACTTTATGTCATGGGCACAATGTTGATGTTCTTCATCAGCAAAGTCTTCTCCTCCTCCTTCTCCCGCCTCTGGTGAAAGTATAGTTACTAGTAACCAGAAGTCTAAACAAAATAGAAAGAGGAAGAATAGGAAGAAGAAATCACCAACCTCTACGAGTCATGTTGGAGATAGGTTGACAACCTATGCAAGTCACGTTGAATACCAACACCCAACCTCTGCAAGTTATGCTAAGGGTACACACCCACCCTCTCCAAGTCATGCTGGGGGAAAAAGTCCAATCACTGCTAGTCATACTAGTAATAGGTCTATAGCCTCTGCAAGTCATGTTATCGACCCATCACTAAACTCTGCAAGTCATGTTGGAGATGTGCAACCAACCACTGCTAATAATGCTGGGGGCATTAATTATGTTGAGAAACCTAGATGGATAGGACGTAAGCCTAAGTTCCCTTGTAAGCTTTACAAGAAAGATCACCTTACCCATTTGTGCCCTGGCATTCCAGAGGTACAAATATTTTGGTCCCTGTCTACAAGCTCTTCTGATTATGAGTCTTCTGAGGTTTCCTCGAAGTCTATTCAACCATTGGTTGATAAAATGGTCACTCTGATGGAGTCATCGGCTGATCCCACTCCTCTTTCGAGGGGTGAGGTGCCTTTAGACCATGTATTCTCTCAACCTATTCAGCCATTGGCTGAGAAAGTGGTCATGCCGATGCAGTCATCGACTGATCCCACTCCTCTTTTGGGGGGTGAGGTGCCTATAGACCATGTAGTCTCTCAACCTATTCAACCATTGGTTGAGAAAGTGATTATGTCGATACAGTCATCAGCTGATCCCACTCCTCTTTTGAGGGGTGATGTGCCTTTAGACCATGTAGTCTCTTAGCCTATGCAGCCATTGGTTGAGAAAGTGGTCACGCCGATGCATTCATCGGCTGATCCCACTCCTCTTTTGAGGGGTGAGGTGCCTTTAGACCATGTAGTCTCGTAGCCTATTCATCCATTGGTTGAGAAAGTGGTCATGTCGATGCAGTCATCAGCTGATCCCACTCCTCTTTTGGGGGGTGAGGTGCCTTTAGACCATGTAGTCTCATAGCCTATTCATCCATTGGTTGTGAAAGTGGTCATGCAGATGTAGTCATCCGATGATCCCACTCTACTTTTGGGGAGTGACATGTCTACCAACTATGTTTTCATCATTTCCAGTTCAATACTTTCAGAACAAGGGGGCATTCTGCTCGTTTCGAACACAGCCCCTCCAAGCCCGATGGTTTCCTTTGATTGGAATGAACTTGTTGAGCCTCGTCTTCCTTCTGCCGCACCTTTTCAAATAAGAGTTGAAGTTAATTCAACAATCATTTATCGACGTATTATGGATGAGGGATCCTCTGCAAGTATTTTATCCTCCTCGGTTTGGAAAGTCTTGGGATCTCCCAAGCTTCTGTCTGCTTCGCATGAGCTGTTGGATTTTGACAGATGTCTTAGTGAATATTTGGGGATTCTTCCTTAGTTTCCTATCTCATTAGGTGGGAAGATTGTTCTTGTTGATTTTATAGTGGTACAAGGCCCGTTAGATTTCAATATGCTTCTTGGGCGTGATTATGTATATGCTATGAATGTTGTAGTGTCTACGCTCTTCTGGGTGATGCATTTCCCTCACAATGGAAGCATTGTCACTATTGACCAACTGGCATCTGATAATCACCATCCTAATTCAACATTATCAGACTACCCCTTTATATGTTCCTAGTGTTCGTGTAGACTCTACCCTGCCATGGGTTAATTATGTGGCATCTTATCCTCGATGTTCAATTGCTTCTGAGAAGGAACCTGTGAAATCATTTTGTCCTTCCCGAGACTTAGTCACAACAATTGATCCATTAGTGTATCCAATGGGGGCATGGGAGCCCTTTCTTGCCCCCTCTTGGTCCAAGTGGGCTTGAGTATCCTTCTGAGTCTGATCTCAATGTTAGTAGATACTCAAGCCCTCATGATCGTGATTCTTTGCTGATAGACTCTGCCAGTCCCGACCAGAACCTCCCTCGTCATATGGAGTATGGTCAGTTTACTTCACCCTTTGGGACTGTCGACCCTCGTTTGCGTGATTTCTTGGAGTTTGAATTTCCTTCAGATGAGGCTATCTTGGAAGCCATGACTACGGTTTCTATACTGCAGGAGGACTTACATTGTGGTTTTTGTTTTCTTCCCTTTAGGGAGACTTCCCAAGTTGACTATCAAAGAGACTCTTGATCTGAGCCTAATAATGGCCTCTACCTAAACCAGTTTCATACTTGAGTCGTAGCCCCCAACGGGTCTTCTTTTAATCCCTTTTTAGACCCTTTAAATATGAAAAGATTGTTGAGTGATCTTGTGGCCTTTCACACTCGTTAAACTGAAATTTGAAGTCATGTTTATCCGGTGGTAGTTTACCCCTTTTTCAGTCTGGACGGTCAACTGTACAAACAAAGGTATACTCTTAGGAATTTCAATTCTCTAGAAGAGTACCCTCAGGTATAATTTTAACCCTTTTTCGGGCCTGAGGGACTAAATGTATGAAAAAGGAACCCCCACGGAGTCCATAGTTAAGCACTTTTTAGACTCCCTAAAATTGAAAAGATCGTCGAGTGACCTTATTCTTTCACACTCATTAAAATGGTCCAAAAGAACATTCTTGACGAAGTCCATAGTTAAGATTTCTTCAGACTCCTTAAAAATGAAAAAATTGTTGAGTGATCTTGTCTTTATCACACTCGTTAAAATGGTTTTGAATAGACATCTTGTCGTTGCTATTTTACCTCTTTTTCGAACTGACTAGACTACCTTCGAAAAAGGTACCCCATTGGAGTCTCCTTTTACGTTTTTTCAGACTCTCTAAATATGAAAAACTGTCGAGCTTACCTTCTCTGGGCTCGTTAAAATTACATCGAAGGACGTTACCATTGTGTTTTTTATTAATCGCATTTGCATACCCACATCTTCGGCCTAATGTTGGCTCCATGTTTCTCTCAATTAAACCATCAGAAGCATGCCTTATACGCAAGCCCTGTAGCACTTTGCCTCTATGTCTTGTGTAATGTCCCCACTTTGGGACATCATCACAGGGCAGAGATTTATGATGACTAGAATAGCCAGATGGGTTCTAGAGCCAGTACATGGGTGTTTGAGAGGCATTGTGGGGTCCATCTTGCATTGATGATCATACTCCATCATTATGAGCCATTTCGCATAGGTTGGCTTTGGTTTCGTTGCATTCTGACGATTTCCATGATTTTGACTATTTTGAGCTATAAGTCAATAGAATTCACTGAAGAGGTCATTTTGGGCACATTACTTGGAGGAACCTCTCAGTGTAATAACTCATTGGAATCGGGAGGAGAAACACTACAGGATGGGATGGCTAGAAGTGACTTTCAGTGGCCAGGGAAGCCACAAGGAGAGATAAGGAGCTTTTCAAAGGTAAAAAGGTTAATTAATTAATTAATTAAAGTGATTTAATTAATTAATTAAATATTAATAAAATGAAAGTCACTTTGGAGGGAAAAGGTGAGCCAAAAAGTATAAAGGAAAGGCAAGGGCCTCTTCTCATTCATTCAGGTATGATCTTATTTTGATTTCTGGCTTCTAGCTAGTGAGCCCAATATTGGGGGTTTTGAGGGTTTTGACATAACAAACCATAGAGGACAATTCGGTGGTGAAAGATTCCACCTATCTTGTCCCAAGCTTGGTCTCGGAGATGCAATACTCTCCCACACCATTCTAGTTCCAGATCTACTCAGTTGCAGGAGGATTCTACATCAGTTTCATGTGCAAATAAAGAGAGGGTGCACCAGTTCGTCCTATGATTTAGTAAAACTCAGATCTAGGGAGATCCGCTTGAGATCTGAGCCTGAAACTTCTCCCACGAGATTCTCATAGACCGATCTATATTCTTGGAGAGTTTCAGAGCATTTGGAGGCCTCCTTCATCAAGGCCAAACCAGCTAGGGTTTCAGTCATCTAGTGGGGCACCCCATTCAGTGGGAAATTCAGATCTACGGAGATTGAGAGGGAGCTTGGAGATTCAGGCACCTGGGTTATTCTTACCATTTCCCGATCTATATTCTTGGAGAGTTTCAGA
>WSFP011577780.1:0-10582 GCA_009831015.1 Picea engelmannii
TCGAGAGACCAAGGGTTTTGTCCACACTTCGAACTTACAACCCCCCAAATTCCAAAATGATCTCGATGGTCCAAAAATCATGATCAATGGTCCACATTGGATCCTACCTCTTGAAGGATGGATTCGTCCAACACTTAACTTCCCCGCAGCTTTCCTGGATCATACGGTCCTTGCTATTTTGTGAATTCTCCGCTGAGAATTTCGATCGTTCTATTCTTCCCTCAAGAACCTTTATGGAATGAGCCAATGTTCTTTCACTGGAACTTAACTTTCTACATGAATATTCCGCTTCCTGCCTTCCTTCGAACACTTCAAAGGCACTACCCCTTCTGAGCTTTCTCTAGTAAATTCAAGCCTCGAAAAAGGGCCTTTGCTCGCACTCCTTGTGGAATACCTTCAAATACGTCTGCGTATTTTAACTCTCGACTCTGTGCACCTTCTACAACAACAATCTTTCTCTCTTCCACCTTAGTTAATAAGTCCTAAGGACTCAACTAGCCTGTGCATGCCTTGCACGACTCCTGTGCTTCACTTGCACTTTTGCTGGAATGAGAACAAGGGTATCCCTCCTGAGTTTTCAGAGATAAACTCTGAACCTTTTTCAATGCACTCCTTGTCGATGCTTCACTACACTCCTTGTAGGAACTTCCTTACTCAGGAAGAGAAACAATTGAAACTCATTCTCTCTCTCTCATACTTCAAACATCCAACGTGAAATCATACATACAACACAATATTTGAAGTAAATGCATAACAGAGAGAATAAACAACTATCAACATACCAGTCAACATGTATACACATAAAACATCATAACACCATGAGTCTGATCCAAAGCTTCATATATTAATTCAAAGCTTCTGTACATGGGTTCTTCTCTACAACTTTCTGCTATAGCTTTCTTCTTCTACTGCTCTATGCTAATGTTACAATGATCTAATGAATGTCATAATACAAAGACGAGAGTGTCTATATCCGTTTTCCCTCTTGCTCTTCTAAACTGTCTAACATCTAATTCAAACCCACCTACTTTCATTAACTATGCATAAATGCCTCTACCTTCTATAGATGAGAGCGAATCACTCATGATCTATTTACAATATGCAAGTACGCTTCCCTTTAACCATTACATTAATGCTTCAAAAACATTTCAAAAATGTGCACTGGAGGTCTTCGAGTTGTCGTCCGACTTTTGCGTTGCTTGATTGGCTCGATGCTTATGATGCTCCTGCATCATACTTCCTCGCTTGAAAATTTTCATGAACTCCTGTTCATGAGCTCTTGCACGATCTGTCCATGCTTATGAATTTCTAATTCATCTTCCCAATTGGGATCTTCAACTGGATGTCCTTTCCATTTGACCAAGTATTCAAAATACTCCTTCCTCCTGGTCTTTTTGCTAACCCTCTTGTCAATTATTGTTTCCATCTATGGCTTTTCAGCTATAGGCATTTGTTTGGTCCACTAAATTTCTTCTGCTCCTGCTTCTTCAGCTTTGTAAGGGTACAAATCTGATATGTTGAATATTGGTGAAATTCTGATCCCATCGGGTAATTAATTCTCATATGCATTTGCCCCAAATTTCTTCATGACTCTGCATGGTCCAATCTTTTTCATTTTCAGTTTGTTATATGTTCCCCTTGGGAACCTCTCCTTCCTCAAATGTGCAAGAATCAGATCACCAACTTCATATTGAATTTCTCGCCTGTGTTGATCTACTCTACGCTTGTATTCTTGATTTGAACTCTGCAATTGCTCTTTGACTCAGCTATGAAGCTCCTTCATTGCTTCTGCAAAGTCCTCTACACTAGCACTTCTGAATTCAATTTTTTCCATATCTTTTAATTTAGAAACTCCCCTTGGATGCATTCCATATACAATTTGGATTGGACTCTACCCTGTGCTTCTATTGATTGAATCATTATAAGCAAATTTCTCCTGTGGAAGAATGTGATCCCACTGACTGTGGTGTTCAGTCACTAGGCTCCTCAGTAAATCTCCCAAGCTTCTGTTTACAGCTTCTGTCTGACCATCCATCTGAGGATGATAAGCTGAGATAAAAGACAAACTTGTCCCTAGATTCTTCCATAAATTCCTCCAAAAATGTCTGACGAACTTAGTATCTCGATCTGAAACTATACTCCTTGGCAAGCCGTGAATTCTGATGACTTCTTTGAAAAACAGGTTCACAATATGAGTTGTGTCGCTGGTTTTCTAGCATGGTATGAAATGTGCCATCTTTGAAAATCTGTTTACCACCACAAAGATTGAATCACATCCTCTTTGTGTGCTTGGTAGTCCCAATATGAAATCCATGCTCACTGCATCCCACGACCTCTCAGGTATGGGTAATGGCTGGTATAACCCTGTGTTCTGCCTTTTCCCCTTTGTGTGCTGACAAATCCTACATCTGTCCACAAATTTCTTAACATTTGTCCTCATCCCTAGCCAAAATATGCACCATTCAACTTTGAGAACGTTTTATCATGACCGAAATGTTCGGCCAATTCTCCATTGTGTTTTTCCTTTAGCAGGTTCTCCCTTATGGAGCATTTTGGAATAAATAACTGATTTTCCCTAAATAATAATCCATCCTGGATCATATATTCGGTCCACTAGATTCTGTCACTGAGAATTCGATTCTCAGATGCCTCATACGCTTCCTTAAAATCTGGGTCATCCTTGTACATTTCTTTGAGGTTATCAAAACCCAAAGTTTTGACTTTGAATTCCTGCATTAGCAAACATTTCCTGCTCAGAGCATCAACAACTTTGTTAGCAGTTCCAGAAATATGCTTCATCACAAATGTAAAATTCTGCATGAATTCAACCCATTTAACATGTTTTTGGTTCAACTTCTCCTATTGAGTCACAAATTGTAAAGAGTGATTATCGTTGTACAAAATCAACTCTTTAGGAACCAAATAATGTCACGATTTCTTCAACACTTGTATGACTGCATAAAATTCCTTGTCATATGTTGAGTATTTAGTCTTTTCTTCATTCAAATTTTCACTAAAGTATGTGACCGGCCTGTCGTCCTAGCTCAAGACTGCTCCAATTTCAAATCCACTCGCGTCACACTTGACCTGGAATGTCTTGTTAAAGTCTAGAAAAACCATAATTGGTTGCTCCATGATATTTTTCTTCAGTTGATTGAAACTCTTCTCTACTTCTTCTATCCAGTGAAAAGACTTGTGTATTTTCTTCACCGTGTCCATCATCAGTGCACTAATCCCACTAAAATTTTAGATGAATTTCCTGTAGAAACTAGCTAAACCATGGAAGCTTGGAACTTCAAACACACTTTTCGATGATGGCTAATTCTTAATCGCCTCTACCTTATCCAGATCCATTTTCATCTCATCTGTAGAGATAACAAAACCCAAATAAATGAGTTATGTCCTCATAAATGTTGATTTCTTCATATTTATCAACAATTTCTCTTGCTGTAATCTCCTCATTACTGTAGCTAAATGCTTTAAGTGCTCTGCTTCTGTCTTGCTAAAAATCAATATATCGTCAAGATATACGATGAAAAATTTCCCAATGAAATCCTTCAGGACTTCATTCATCAACCTCAAGAAAGTACTGGGTGCATTTGTTAAACCAAATGGCATGACAAGACATTGATACAACCCCTCATTCGTCTTGAATGTTGTCTTCCATTCATCACCTTCATTCATATGAATTTGATGATATCCACTTTTCAAATCAATCTTTGAAAACAACTTTGCTCCACTCAAGTAATCCATCAAATCGTCCATCCTTAGCAATGGAAATCTGTATCTGATGGTAATCTTATTGATTTCCCTTGATTCTATACACATCCTCTAGCCTGCATCTTTCTTTGGGCTGAGCACTGTTGGAACAATGCATGGACTCAAGCTCTCTTGAATCAATCCTTTTTCCATTAAATCCTGGACTTGTCTCTTGACTTCTTCATTTTTCGGTAAACTAGCTCTAGGTATAAGATCAATGTGATGGATTATACTCCTGATCGGTGGCAACGAACAAGGTAGTTCGTCCACTACTATATCAACAAACTCTCCCAGCAACTTTTGGATTTCTTCTGGTAAATCATCCACTCTTGTACTGGTCAAAACAATTTTAGGTTTTCTGACCACAATAAATTATGTGTCTTTCTTCTTCTTAACCTCATTAAGAAGTTTCTTCCCACTCATGAGAAGTACAGTGTTTCTTGTCTCTATTTTTACTTCTTTATCCTTAATCAACAACAACATGTGTGTCCTCCCATTATTCTCCAGGGTGTATGTGTTCTTTCTCCCATCATGAATCATGTTTCTATCATATTTCCATGGTCTACCTAACAATAGATGACAAACATCCATGGGAATGACATCACGTAATATTTCATCCTTATATCCTCCTATTTTAAATTCAACTAAACATTGTTTAGTGACATTTACCTGATGTCCTTTTTATAGCCATGAAACTCTGTATGGGCTTGGATGTACGATAGTCTCCAGCTCCATCTTTTCTGCCATCTCTGTAGAAATGAGATTGCATGTGCTAGCACTATCCACGATGACTTTGCATACCCTATATTTGGTCTTGCAAGCAATTCGAAAAAGTCTGTTCCTTTGGGCTGGGTTCTCTGCCTCCTTCTCTGGCGTTAAGAGAACTTTCCTCAACATTAAATATCTTCCACCCTTAGCATCTTCTTCCTCAACATTCCATCCTTGTGCTTCAGAAATGTGAGTTTCACCACCTTCTTTCTTCCTATATGGACACTCATAAGATTTATGTCCATTTTTCCCACAAACAAAACATTTCACTTCACCTCCTCAGCCTCTTCCTCTTCCTCTGGTATGAAGAAAAGTATTTCTATTAGCACACTATCCTCTCTGTGAGCTTCCCCCTCTCTCAGTTTGGGTTTGAGGTTTCTTCCCCTCTTCTTTAGATATCTGAGCTCTGTCTTGGGCAATTGTTTTGCCTTTGGCTTGAATTCTACCTCGGCCTCTTTGACCTTGCTTTCAGCTCAACTTCTCTTCAGCTTTCATAGCCATCTGATAAGCATCTTCTACATTCTGAAGGGTCATCATGCTCATCTCATCCTGAATGTCATATCGCAAACCATTCATGTACCTGGAAACCTTTTCATCATCGCTTTCCCGATGACCTGCTCTGACGTTTATCTTGTAGAACTCTTCATTGTATTATTTCACTGACATCAACTTCTGTCTCAAATTCTGAATTCTTTGAAACAAAGTAATTTGATAATCCTTGGGTATGAATTTGGATTTCATCTTCGCAACCATTCTATCCCAGCTCTTGATTTTCTTCTTTCCTTTACAGCGTCTGTCAGCCTACAATTCATCCCACCATAATTTTACATGCCCTTTAAGTCTTGTCACAGTGTGCTTGACCTTCTTGTCTTCCTCGACATCCTCATAGTTGAAGTACTTATCCAGAGCCCTATTCCAGTCTAGAATCTCTTCAACATCCAGGTTCCCCTCATACATGGGAATCTCCATTTTTGCCCTGACACCTATCCTTGCAATAGCCCTGAATAGGAATTCATCTACAACATCTTTGACTGCCACTTCTTCTCCTTCATGTCCAGCTTCTTTTTCACTTTCAGCTTCACTGATATCCATAGCATTAATTGTGCGCCTCTGTGTTGTCTCCATGGCATCAATCCTAGCACGTAGTTCACGTATTTCTCTTTCCACTGATGGATCAAGCATTGGCATGGGCCTATCTCTTCTTCTTGGTGGCATGGCTGAGAAATGATCCTCTTTTCTCTGCTACATAAAACAAATAAATTTTTTTGTGCTCTGATACCACAATTGACCATAGACCCCTGACCCTCAGGCCAAGGTCCACGCAGGATCTTTCTAAATCCACCCCCTTGAGTCTAATTAGCTCCCTTATTTTCCCTTGGGGAATATCTCATACACTCATGGTGTATCCATAGGTCCTTACGAGTTGATCCTGCATGAGAAAACACCAGGCATCAACTCCTATCTTCTGACCAACAATGAAATTGCATCTTTCACCAAATCGAAACTTTCAGTTTTGCGATTTTGTGATCCCTATTATCGAGGTTCTCGGCCCTTCCACCTGCCGAAACCCAAAATGTTGAAAATCCGAAGTCTTTGGCTACGTCCTCCTCTGCTTCTGAATTGTGTTTCGTGACTTCGGGAATTCTAGAGCAAGGAACCCTGATCTCTTGTCTCCTAAAGTGTCGAATTGTCGAGTCCCGACATGTTCATCAATTTTTGGCTCCTCAACGGGTTTTTCGCCTTTTCAGGGTTTTGGACTTCATGATTTTACAAAATCCTGACATGAGGTTTCCTGACTCTCCAACCTTCGAAACCCGAAACAGTGAATAGAGTCTGACTCTGACTATTGATGAAAACTTGCCACCTGTCCTCTAGAACTGTACTATATTTCTAACATGGGCTCTCATCACCTATCACCCAAGTTATCGGCTTTCAAAACTTGAGCTATCCTCCTGTCACTATTTCCTCTGTCCTTTCAAAGTTCTGAACTCCGAAATAAAGGTTATACAGAATCAACAAATGACAGTCACCCTCCTGATCTAACGACCCACATGATTTCTAGATTTCAGGTAACGAGAGTCCGAGACTCTCGATCCCAGAACACTGTTTTCTCAGGTTTTCGACACTCGAACTGTCGAAATCCCAAAATCCACACAAATATCCTATTGCGACTTCTGACTTCGGGTTTTTTCACTCCGTTGTATCTTGATCGCTTGTCATCAGGACCTCTAAAACTTCAAACTCCGAAATTCCAAATTTCCAAAAACTCTGCTCCTTATCTTCACACGATAAACCAGTTCGTGCTTCAGGAGTTCGAGAGACCAAGGGTTTTGTCCACACTTCGAACTTACAACCCCCCAAAATGCCGAAATAATCTCGATAGTCCAATAATTGCGATCAATGGTCCACATTGGATCCTACCTCTCGAAGGATGGATTCGTCCAACACTTAACTTCCCTGCAGCGCTCCTGGATCCTACAGTCCTTGCTATTTCATGAATTCTCCACAGAGAATTTCGACCGTTCTATTCTTCCCTCAAGAACCTCTATGGAATGAGCCAATGTTCTTTCACCGGAACTTAACCTTCTACATGAATATTCCGCTTCCTACCTTCCTTCAAACACTTCAAAGGTGCTACCCCTTCTGTGCTTTCTCTAGTAAATTCAAGCCTCGAAAAAGGGTCTTTTGTTGCACTCCTTGTGGAATACCTTCAAATACTTCTGTGTATTTGAACTCTTGACTCTGTGCACCTTCTGCAACAATAGTCTTTCTCATAGTCCACCTTAGTTAATAACTCCTAAGGACTCATCTAGCATGCGCACACCTTGCACAACTCCTGTGCTTCACTTGCACTTCTGTTGGAATGAGAACAATGGTATCCCTCCTAAGCTTTCAGAGAAAAACTTTGAACCTTTGTCAATGCACTCCTTGCATATGCTTCACTGCACTCCTTGTGGGAACTTCTCTCACTCAAGAAGAGAAACAATTGAAACTCATTCTCTCTCTCTCAGACTTCAAACATCCAACATGAAATTATACATACAACACAGTATTTCAAGTAAATGCATAACAAAGAGAATAAACAACTATCAACATACCAGTCAACATGTATACACAGAAAACATAATAACACCATGAGTTTGATTCAAAGATTCATATATTAATTCAAATCTTCTGTACATGGGTTTTTCTCTACAACTTTCTGCTACAGCTTTCTTCTTCTTTTGCTCTATGCTAATGTTACAATGATCTAATGAATGTCATAATACAAAGATGAGGGTGTCTATATCCGTTTTCCCTCCTGTTCTTCTAAACTGTCTAATCTCTAATTCAAACCTACCTACTTTCATTAACTATGCATAAATGCCTCTACCTTCTACAGATGAGAGTGAATCGCTCATGATATGTTTACAATATGCAAGTATGCTTCCCTTTAACCATTACATCAATTTTTCAAAAACATTTCAAAAACGTGCGTTGGAGGTCTTCCAACTGTCTTTTGCCTTTTACATTGCTTGCTTGGCTGGCTTCTTATGATGCTCCTGCATCAGATGTGTTGGTGATTGTGTGGTTCTGATTTCATAGATCAATGCCTTCTCTAAAGTTGTAGGGCCCCCTCTTTAGTCAGGTACTTCCTGTACATTAGTATAAGATTTAACCTTTCAATATTGTTCATTTAATTTCATATTTTATTTACTTTAAAATCTGTTGCAATTCTAAAATCAAGTAGAACAGTCACCGCAATTCATGCGTGGTTGATATTTAATTTCTTTTTGTTAATAATTAACAATATTAATTTGCAATTCTACATTGGTTCTATTTTCGTGAAGTCATAATCACATATGTCTTGGAGATCATAATTGTTGACATTATGCTCACTTCTATTCTCACACAATAGCTCTATTGTTGTAGTCTATGTTGATGCAACTCACATTGTGACAACTCACATCGTTGTGATTCCCTTTTGTTCTGTAGCTTCAATGATGAACTCATGTTGTTGAAACTCGACTTCGAGATGAAATTTATTTTGTTTGCTTCTTAGTTTGAGATATAATTAATCTTCAACATTTTGATATTTCCATTGAATTATTGAACATTTAATTGTCCCAACAAAACAACATATTCATTATACTTGAGAAAGTCACTAGTAGATCATAGTATAGATTTCAATTTCTGTAAGTGTGATTTCAATTCCTACAAGAGTGATTTAAATTTATGCAACTGTGATTTCAATTCTTATAAGTTTTATTTCAATTTCCACAAAGTGTGATTTCAGTTCTTACAAGTTTTATTTCAATTTCCGCAAAGCTTCATTTTAATTCCCGCAAGTGTGATTTCAATTTTCATACATGTGATTTCATTTCCTACAAGTGTGATTTCCTTTCTTGCAAGTGCAATATTTACTTACCTGCAACTTAGGAAATAGTTTATCTTGGCAACTTCATTAAGTATGTTGAATCCTTGATTTGTGACATTCAAAGTACTATGACCCCCTAGCAAAAATAAACTATAACTTTCATATATGGTGCATGACAGTTCATAAGTAAGATATGACCTCACATTGAGAATTAAACGTACAATTTTGTTTTTCTAACTAATTAATTAGAAATTAATTGAAACATCCATCATTTTTTGCGTCTTTGTTGGGGAACTTTTTAAAGAAGTTAGTTTTTGTTTAGATGTGTGGATTTCCCTCATTATAGTATATTAAATGTCATGATTTATTTTCATCAATTTGTAGGATGTTTTTCTAATCTTTTCTATGGACAAATCTAAAGATCCATAATGTATATTTATTATCTCTATCCAAAACCCCCGAAAAGAAAACAATGCAAGTCAATCACAAGAGAGAAAGGAGTTCAGTCAGCGAAATTACTTATCCCCTACAAAAATGTCTCCTACCATGAAGAACCTTGAAGCATCTCCTTAGGAATCATAGATTATAAAAGGGTCTCTAGACATAGAGTTTCAAATTTCATAAGAGAAGATCAATGAGAAATATCACTCTGGAGAATTCCTTTTTCCTGAGGCACCCTTAGAAACAGAGAACAATCCTCAAAAAGAAATTCCACACGATATTTTCAAGGAGGAACCCACAACTTTCGGATTTCCAATTAAAGAAACGAATGGGGAGACCAAGATGAAAAACATCCCTCATTTACCCTTTCCAAACTAACATGGGTTATCTAAACAATATTAGGATACCTTCCTCTTCAATTTTTATGTACTTTGCAGAAACTAGGACTACGTAACAAATGCCCAAAAACTCAGTCTTTTTTCTGCCACACTCAAGAGTGTTGTACTACGATGGTTTATGGGTCTCATAAAAGATATCATCCACTCATGGGATCGAATGAAAAAGAAGTTTCTAGACAAGTACCAAGACTAATGCGAGGAAAGAGAAAGAAAAGAGGAAGTATTCAAGATGATGCAACATGAAGATGAAAGTATGGAATATTACATTGAACGGTTCACCTATAACTTGTAGAGGGAAAATCAAGGAGACTTGGCTACTGAGACATGACGTGTCTTGTTCCTAAGAGGAATTTGAGATTATTTTCTATAAATTCTCAACCTAATGGGCGGGGGATATGTTTCCTAGTTAGAATACAGTAGTATCTTGTAACTTTGTCATAAGTATTCCAGAGGTACATAAAAAATGGGAAAAGGGGTAAGAGATATACTAGAAAGAATGGAAAAAACTATTAGAAATAGAGTCATGAGAGAAGAAATAGGGAACATGTTAGAATACTTCAATACCTAAATAATTAGTTCCTTGAGCTTCCAACTGGATATGTTGTAGCTGAAGAAGAAGAGGGAAGAAATATAACAAGAATTGGCTATCTTTTGTCCTAGATGCATAAAAATCACCCAAGGAGGGAATTTTGGTTGGATTAGATCGAGGTTTGCATAATATATAGTGAGGATCATGCTACTCATAACATTCCATCTGTTAAGCCCTAATATTGGCTCATTACCCCTTAATTGGGGCATATTATATTAGTAATGTTATTTTATTTATGTCAACTTTAGGCCATTAGTTGTAATTATACCT
>WSFP011577781.1:0-10477 GCA_009831015.1 Picea engelmannii
TCTCATATATACATTCTCATGTTCAAGGCCAAAATTATCAGCAAATTCATCAAAGAAAGCTAGATTTTCTACAAATATGACCTCATTCTCATTATGGAACTTAGGCAACATTTTTAAATAATTATCAGAAAGATCATTAATATTTGCAGGTAGTACAAGAGGAGCATATCTAGCTGCATCCTTATTGAATAGTCTAGAAGGAGGTTGATTAGGTTTATTTGGTTGATTCACATTCCCCATCATTATGTCTAGAAGAAGCTTTTGATGATCGAAAGAACGATTATAGAAAATTTTGAAAGCTTCTTCCCCTAAAGTTTGAGTACCTGAAGGAAATAAAAGAGAAACCGATGGTATATGTTTAGGTGAATTGGAAAGTGTATATGAAGGTGTGTAAATGAGATATGGGGAAAGAAGAAAAAAAGTCAAGGGAGAAAGATTCTCAGAATAATCAAATGTAGATTCATGTTCAACCTTTCTAGGAGGAAAGATAGGATATATAACAATTGAAAACTATGAATAAAGAGATGTTTCTAAATGAGTAGTTATATGAAGTTGATCTTCAACAAATTCAGGAATGGTAACCCTAAGCTCAGGAAAACTGACTTTTAACTTTGAGAAATCAACATTCGTTTCAAATTCTGTAGTTTCAAGTTTTACAGGAGTAGGTTTTTCCTCAACAAAAATTTCATAACTCTTAAATTTCATATCTGAAGTATAAACTAGAGGATCATTACTGATAACTTTCAAGTCAAGATCTCCAAGATTAGAAGTACTAGTTCCTAAATCATTATCTTTTAATTCAAAAGAATTTTAGATGAACTAGCTTTTGAATAATAAACTATCAACTTAAATTCAAAATTACTAGTCTTTTCTCCAAAAGTATTAGCTTTTAATTGAGTTCCTTTATGTTGAAAAATATTACCTGAAGAAGAAGATGTTGGTCTCTGTTGTGCACTTTTTGATCAGAGCAACTTTTCTGGATTTGATATAGGTGTGATCTTCTTTTGATCACGATTCTTCCTTGTATTCTTCCTTCCGAATGTCAGGATTGAAAAAGTGAAGACACCAGTAAATTCAATAGGTTCTTCAAACTATGGAGTCACCAGGGGAAGACTAATTAAAGAACCTGCATGTATCTGATTCTGTTTATCATCACAAATAAGATCTTTCAATGTTGTACTCTGAGGGAAGATAAGTATTTGAAATTCGTTCCCCAACAACGACGCCAAAAATATGTTGTTTCTAAAATTATTCTAGACTCAAAGAACAATGTCAAGGCATCTCAAATAAATTGTGGAATTAATAATAAAACCTTTCATGCCCTAGATTTTAATCTAGGGTTTCAATAATTAATAATCTAAAATTAAAAATTAAAGAGACTTGATCTTATTCATTAAGTTTTGTTAATCTAATATCATGAAAGCATAATTAATATGAACCAAATTGAAACAAGAATTAATGTATCCAATAAAAGCTAAATATTAAATAAATAACAACGAATTTGCATGTGTCACATTACTATTTGAAAATTATAACAAAATTTCAACGTACATGTCTTATCTTACTCAGTAAATAGAGAAAAGGTTGTACCTAAACAATTGTTTTGAAACTTACTACAATGGAGGTTGTACCAAATTTCAACACTTATGACACCAACAAATTGATTTGAAGAAAATAGTTTATGAAAACATATGAAAATACAGAATAGGAAACACATAAAATCAAGAAATGAAATCCAATAATCTTTTTATTTTTGTGAATGAAAAATATTTATTCAAAAATTTAGTATGCTTCAGGCCTGGAAATTTCCCTTTACACTCTTTTGAATAGATATTTGTACAGAGAAATTACAACAAAAATTGTTATTCAATCCTGGTCATATCTTCGAATTCTAAAAATGGATTGATTGGATTAGATAATCCATGGATTTCTTCAACTGTTTAAGTGAAACCTCCTCGTTCTATAGATTGGTTGCTCAAATTAAACAATTAACAAACATGGAAAAAAACATCCGTTGGATCAACTTTGATATGCCATCATGACTGTTGACCTCTCCTTTATTAATCCCACATTCATTGGGACATTGATTTTACTTGGATCTATATAACAATTGTTTTCGTAATTATTTTAAATACAAAGTTAATGGTCTCCATAAATTTGATGCTATGTTACTTTTAAGCTGTGGGACCCAGGTTTATCGATTGGCCTTCTTTGAACATGTATAAGATATTGATTTGTTTTGTCGAGGTCCACGATCACCTCTGAGTCGTCCATCGATAGGAAACCATCAGAGTGATCAAGGGATACGTGACTCCGAAACTGTGACTCCCTGCTCAATAATATTCCAAGATTCACATCCAACCATTCGTCGTAAAGGAAATTAACGGTCATGATTTAAAGACTGTCATAATGGTTTTTCAAAGCAATTCAAAGATGTAAAAATATTCGTCTTCCCGTTTGAAAGAAAATCGACGGCGCCTATGGAATCTAGAAAGAACTCTGAAAGAAATGTGTCCATGACTTTGTGCGAGCTTTGCTGATACTTGAAATTATTTCGAGCTTGCGAAGGAGAAATTCATCAACATGGATCAATTTATATTCTATGGGTTCAGAGCTGACAGACCATCACAAGTTTTAAATTTGTTCATTTCAGAGTTGTGTCAACCATTGATTTCACCGTTGTTTGATCAACGCTCCACATCCATCACGGTATACCTGTACGTAAACACAACGTTTAATCATTTAAAATGTTATACAAATACGACTAAGTCTATATATAAAACACTAATATAACTATAATCTATTATATTGAAATTATTTACAATTAGTATTATACAAAAATTAAAAGGTTTAAATATAAACAAACTCTAACTAAATCTATGTTTTATCAAAACTTAAAACCAAACATAAAGTTATCTTAACATAAGAATTAAAACAAAGAAATAATCCAAAATTTAAAATCTTTATTAATCAAGAACATTTTAAAAAATGACAAAAATAGAACTCAAAATGAGCATTCTAGCCAAAATTCGAGAATCTATGTTACACCATTCAACATGGAATTAACAACTAGCACGCACACACAAATAAAGAATCAATGTAGATCCATCTTAAGTATGGATTTACTATGCACTCAGAGAGATCAAGTACCTTGAGGTGTAAATCTTTTCTTTAGTTTTACACTTTAAAAGAGGTTTGCACCGCGAGGGACTTGGTCCCTATAGACATATGATAAATCCGAAATTAAGATGTATTTACACTAGTTAAAAAACATTAATGACACATTTCACCACCATAAAATTAAAAAAAATGACTAAAATAGAACTCAATATGAGTATTCTAGCCAAAATTTTAACCTATGTTACAACATTCAACATGGAATTAACAACTAGCACACAGAGACACACACACAAATAAAGACCCAATGTAGATCCATCTTAATTATGGATTTATTATGCACTAAGAGAGATCGTCCCTTGAGGTGTAAATCTTTTCTTTAGTTTTACACTCTAAAAGAGGTTTGCACTGAAAGGGACTTGATCCCTCTAAACATATCATAAATCCGAAATTAAGATGGATTTACACTAGTTAAAAAATATTAATGACACATTTCACCAGTCATAAAAGTTTTAATGACACTATTAGGCATAAATCATAATTTCAAATAAAACATCAAAAAATATAAATCATAATTTCAAATAAAACAACGAGAAGTATAACTACAACTAAAAAAAACCCCATAATGATATCTTCAAAAATAGTTATTTGTACTTAGATTTTAATAATTTTTTTAATATTAAACACACTTTGTATACTTATGAAAACATTTCCATTATTATAAAACAAGTATGAAAAAACATTAGAAAACCATCAACATGTCACATCAAAGGTAATAACAACGACACTATAAAACAACCATATAAAAGAAGCATAGAAGGCCATGACAAATTTAACAAGGGAAATAGTTGCAAAGTAGCTAGTCCCCCTCGTCTGTATTTTAGGTGGTTTGTGTTAAAATGTCAAGTGAAACATTCACTAGATATGAAGTTTAAAGAGTGATTTCCAAATAATATAGGTATTGGGATAAGAGCATGAATTATCATAACATAACTATCATAACATTTTCAGCCAATTACCATCTCAGTTTCTCCCCAAAATATTGCAGAGTGTAGAAATATAACATTACTAAATAAAAAATAAAGCATCTTACTAAATAAAAAATAAAGCATCTAAGTTATATAATTAAACAATCCATAGTACATAACTAGATTCAGAATCAATATTCAAAATTATTGTATATAACCAGATTCAGAATCAAGATTCAAAATTATTTTCAGCCATCATTATTAGCATATACCTTAGGGATGAGGGAGAGATAATAAGGCTTCTCTTCATCAACACTTAAGTTATATAATTAAACAATCCATAGTACATAACTAGATTCAGAATCAATATTCAAAATTATTGTATATAACCAGATTCAGAATCAAGATTCAAAATTATTGTCAGCCATCATTATTAGCATATACCTTAGGGACGAGGGAGAGATAATAAGGCTTCTCTTCATCAACACTTATCTTGATTTTGCTCTTGCTGTATAAATAGTATGTTCTTAACTTAACCCATATACTTAAAAAAAAATAGATAGAATTCCCCGTTGATTAAAACTTTAACTCTTGGCAGATAGAATATATGGCTCTAGATAAATAATTGAAATGAAGTCTAGAACATCTTCGTTGAGCCACTAAACACAAAATTCACACATCTGTTTATGGCTGACACATGCATGTGTAAAAATAATTATTATATATTGGAATATTTAAAAGAATGGTAAAACTCTTACTTGAATATCTTCAACCATTTTAGCATCTCTGTATCACCGTATGAATGCATTAACCTTGTGAAGAGATGATCAATGGTAAACATTGCATCAAATCCACGAATTGACCAAACTACATATATTAATTTAATCAAGATTCTTCTCACTTATCATATAATGAATGGATTCAGATTATGAACAGAGTAGTTGGAGGTAGTTGAGTTCTATTCTCCTTGGCAACCTAGATAAATCAACAAAACAATATAAAGATATTCAAAATTTAACTTGAAACTTTGTAAATCTTGTACAAACCAAACCTTCCTACCATTACTATTTTAAATTCAATGTAATTGGGCACTCCACCACCCAGGTTGGGTATGCCCATTACTTTCATTACCGTTTCTACCCACATAAAAAATGGAATCATTTTCAATTGTTTTTATCGACATAAACTAAAATTATTTTAAAAAATGGAAGGGTAGTTGTATTTACCATTTCTAATTTTCTACCCACATAAAAAAATGGAATTATTTTCAAATGTTTTTAGGGACATAAAGTAAAATTATTTAAAAAAATGGAAGAGTAGTTGTATCATAAAATAATATTTAATTTTGAAAAAAATAACAACTCGCAAGTTGGTCTGTTAGTCGTGGCAAGTGATTTCTTGAGAGACCCATTATGTTGTCCATCTATCTACATTTCCATCCTTTTGAAATGCACATTTCATCTCTCTGTTAGCATGGTTTTCATGGTTTCCACCACCTCCTAAGTGTTCCTGGTCAGGTTAAGGGGCCAAGTCAAGGGTTCGAGATAGTGCAAGTACTTGTAAATTATAAAACTGTGACTATTTCTAGTCTTAGGGTGTAGTCGCCAATCATCAGTCTTTCTGGTATGGGAATCGGGGTGTGGAAGTGGGTATCAACACTCGCTTCTGCAACTCTTTCATCGAGTATCTCCACCTGTCTCTTGTTTCATGTTGGTCTCTGTTATGTCATCTTTGAAGTCTCCATTATGTCGTCTTTCATGAATTGATCAAAGAGATACCTACATCCAACCACAATACTATGCTCGATCTGGTATGCTATGATTTAATTGATAATTTTCACTGTGAAGTTAAGATTTAATTGATGATTTTCATTGTGAAGTTAAGAATGCATGGTACAATTATGAATCGATAATAATTATTGTTGTAGAAAGAAGTTTTACATAACTAGAGGAGGAGAATATTAAGGTGGTTCCCCACCTTGTTTTGTCTACGTTCTACGGTCTGTCTAAATGGTGATCCAACTTGAGGTAGTCCTGTAGGTGCTTCTGGGGGGAAACCATTTCATTCAACTAACCGGTTTTCTTTTTAATGCCATTGAAAGTGAGAGGCCATGAGAGGCAGGCCGTCCCCACCACCTATCATCCATTTCAATGATGGGAGGTGTATGCGCTGGCTTTACTTATGAAAAGAAACCATACACTTGTGTGGGATAATGAGCTCTATGAAGGAACTTCATGTATTTTAGACGATCAAAAGATGACACTGTAGTTCTCGCGATTATGGTGGCAAGGTATCCTATAACAATGAATAAGCTCGTGGTTTACAAGCCTCCAAAAAACATCGTCAACTAGAGTGAGCTGAGATGGCCAGACTCTCATAGGACAGTTATCACTTTTTTTTGGGTACACGCTTAAGCTTTACACCCACAATTAACTAAATTTTGTAAATATGTAACATGAGATCTATGTCTATTCGAATCTGCTTCATTCAAATCATAACATATCTGTAACAATTTTGGACAAAAGTTTTGTTAAGGGCGACCAAACCAACTTTGACTCGGGAGATAAGACTTGAATGCGTGTGAACTATATGCAGAGTACAAGAACACGACCATAGATAAATTCCTCAACATCCGTGTATTCCTCACTTCTGCATTGTTTCTCCACTAGAGACAAAAGTTGCATCTTCTGTATGAGTTTTCAAAGCTGAAATCATGGATTGCAATAGAATTGTTAGTTTCCAAACTTGCTAAATCGCATCCCGTGTTAGTTTCCAAACACCGACAATTGTAATGTTCAACATCCACACCTCACCTCTGTACTTGTTTTTTATGAAACTAAAGCAACATACATAGTGTAAATGTTTTTTGACTCCTTCTGTAACGAGTACAACCAGGCAAACCACTAGTTTGCATTGGAATTGCAATTCAAAAACATATTTCTAAACCTAACACTCTGTCCCGAAGGTCATTTGGCTATTAATAAATTTCAGACACACAAGCTATAATTCAATGTGTTGGTTGCAATTATTCGAAGGCACACACATTTGTCCAAAGCCATTGTTCTTCTTTGGGTGTATTAATTAACAATGTGTGGATATCTACAGGAAAATTTCATCGTCTACCCCACCAAACACTTACAAATTTTTGAGAGCCTGAGGCATGTGGGGGATCTTCATTAATAAATGTTGACCATTATTTGCATAAGAGATTGAATGTGAAACTTTGAATCCATCTCAACGTAGAAGAAGTGTGATCCAATTCTGGGATTGAATAAAATAACTGAAGGGCGTTGCAGTATATGATGTCATCTTCAAGCTCTCTTTTTGCTTCCATGGTGCTCATATTGGCCCTAGCTGGGATTACGTTCAGCGGTAAGAATAGTGATAGCCTAAAACATAACAATAAATACAATAAATCTCGTGTTCCAACTTAATCTTTTAATGGTTTTATCTAAGTGGGTAATTTTCGTGTTACTGTTTAATCTATCATTTAAGAAATTAAGATTTTTTTTAGGGGATATTTATTTGAAATCTGGTGAAAAATTGTTGGACTTTATATTTAAATGATTATTTCTGTAAAATCTGAATGTCCTAAGAGTTCATTTCTACATTCAAAAATGGATTTTGAATAATAAAAAATAGTGATTGATGTAAATTTATATAGACAGTACCAAAAAAACCATTTCATAGAACAACTAACCAACTCCCATAATAACACTGATTAATTGCCCATTTCACACTTACCGATACTATGAAAACTCCATTTTCCTTGGTTTGTGTTTTGGTTCTGCTCACTTCCACCTGCTTTTTCAAGTTTGCCTAGTTGTAGATTTTTCTGTTTGTATAAAAGTATGTAATTAAATCCTATCGTCATTATTATAATCCTTCTTATCCTTGGTAAAAAATGATATTAAACGGTGAAGAATTATTTCACGCAGCAAGAATCGAACCGACATCTTCAACTAACAAACCCTCAGCCAAAACTAGCCCATCGAATCCTCACACAACAACAGTTAAGGGAATAAAATAGAGAGTATTTATAATCTGTTACCAAAACTATTTCTCTCTGTGATTAAAGGGTAAAATATTATTTACCGTAGGATTTGGAATCCTATCGTGACTGCATAATAGCGAACGTACACGTATAAGCAGCAGTGGAATCTTGGCCCAGTCCTAGCAGAAATATTAACAAAGAATATAGGTTTAAGTTCATGCCTCTTCTAGCAAACGGTTTTTATTAATGGGGTTGTCTATCTGTTCTAGGTTTTTTTGGTTGGTATAATCTGCATGAAATTATTATTTTTTGTTGTTTGAAATCCATTTTTGAATGTAGAAATGGATTCAGCAAGCTGAGAAACTTCTACGACACTCCAATTATACAGAAATAGTCACTTAAATCTGTGGATCTAATAATTTCTGACAGAATTTTGGGCAACTGTCTCCTTAAAGCATGATGACAAACTATTTAATTCCACTGTTGATTTTGATTCATGTCTGCAATTAAATCAACAAGGGCTATATTGCAGCCCAATCTTGCTGAGGTAGTTGAGAAATATATGTTTAACTATGAAACTTAATATAATTAAATGCACACACAATGAATAATTTTTTTTAAACGATAATAATTAAAAAATAGATAAAATAAAGAAAAATAACATTATTGTTTATGCAAGAGGAGAATGATATGAATAAACTGAAAACATTTAGTAATGTGGAAGCAAAAACATTTAGCATAAGAATTTGTTAAAAACAAGAAAAAATGCAAATTATTAAATGTTCAACGAGGAAGTTAGCATATGTTTAAATGATAGAATAACTAAATTTCGGGTTTGAGTCTCTATTGTGCTGATATAAAGGAGATAATGAAGTTGTAGAAGCTTTGTACATAAGTGTTTGGACTAAAAACATTTAGAATAAACTTTTGTAAAAATATGCAAGTTGGTAAATTGTTCAATGTAAAGTACAACTAACTAAAATTTTAATGTCAAGTAAAACTTGGTAATTAAATAGTAAATGTTCAATGTGGGTCCAAACATAGTAACTAAGTAAGTGAAATGTTGAATGAGGGGTTAGCATATGAAAGAAACAATATAAATTAGTGAAGTGTTCAGTGGTGAAATAGTTAATTGACTTGATCTTTTGTATTTGCAGTTGATTTCTACTTTAGTTATGCATTTGGAGAATAATATAAATATTACAACATCTTTAGTGCAAGATGATATAGTGTCTGAGGGGAACAAGAGGTTCAAAAATAAATAATAGAATAAGTAAATATTCGGTTTCACTCTTTATATTGTCCAAAAGTAAATGTGTGCAGATATAAAGGAGAGGGATGAAATTGTGGAAATTTCGCACATACAAGTTAGTGAAAAGTAAAGTGTATGGAGGCTAGCATGTGCTAGAAGAAAATGATCTAAATTTCTCCGCACAAAATATTAAATTTAGCATTGGACAATGTAAAAAAAAATAGAAACATGCAACACTAAACTTAGTAAAAGGAAGTATGTGAAGTCCATGATGTGTAGGAAAATTTTCTATTTAACACACAAGCTAAAAACCTTTGTAAACTATTTAAGGCGAAAGAATTGGAAAGTCGAAACACTTTGAATTAAAAACAATTATAATGTACATAGTAAATAGTGGTGCCCATATAGCCATATTTCTCTCAAATCAACAACTATGCCACTTACATTAAGAAGAGTTCTATTACTCTATGTGATGATATTAATATTGCTCGACATTGTGTGTGAATGAGATTGCTCTTTCTGCACTGGTAAACATGTTTTTCCATTGTCAATGTTCTCTGCAAAAAATATCATATTTAGTATTGGACTATGTAAAGAAAAAATAAAAACAGAAACATGCAGCATAAAACTTAGTAAAAAGAAGATTGCAGAGGCTGGTATATGCCAAAAGCAATGTAAACTGTGTCAATGAGAGAATTCGCTCAAAGAAACGTAAAGTGTGTGAAGGGTGGCATGTGTGAGAAGCAAATGATGTAAATTTCTTCGCATAAAATATCATGTTTAACATCCGACTATGTAAAAAAAATAAAAAAAATATGCAATATAAAACTTAGTAGAAAGCAGTATGCAAAGGCCAAGATGTGCCGAAAGCAATGTAAAGTGTGTCAATGTCAACATTCGTTCAAAGCTATGTAAAGTGTGTGGAGAATAGGATGTGCGGGTGTTCAAGAAGAAAAATGCTTGTGGTTGTCTACACAAGACATGGAATTTAGCATACAACTACGTAAAACCATCTACCATAAAAAATTGTAAAGGGTTTGAGGAGTTGAATATGCAGAGAGGCAATGCAGAGTGCACTAAGCCCAACATGTGCCATAAACAATGTGAAGTACACATAAGTTAGGATGTGTGTGAGATAATGAAAAC
>WSFP011577784.1:0-10582 GCA_009831015.1 Picea engelmannii
TGTTGAGACATCACCAAAGTGACCAAAATCAAGTGTAACATAATTCCCCCCAAAGTATGAGGCTGGAATCTATGACAGCCGAAATACTTTGTAAACTGCATGTGTGTGTCAGAAACCAAGAGTGCACCTAATCGGAAACCTGCAAACAACCAAGCATCTACAGAATATAATACCAGTTTTGAGGTAGGCATTCCTATACTTAGATCACAGATGGATGAAATCATGAACGTATGTCATGGCCACCAATCATACACCATGGATCCATGCCGTCAAAAATATTGCATAGCCACCAGGAATACACTGTGGATCTATGCAAGAAGACTCAAATTAAGACGACATAGCCACATGACATAAAAAGTGGATCTATGTGTTTTCAAATCATACATACTCCATCGCAGCCTAGACCAAAAAGAGGAGACCCAGGGTCTTCAATCTCGTCACCTGAAAGTACGAATCTAGCCATGTGATTACATGTGTCGAAGTCGAACATGGTAGAAACCACTTGATTACTGGTCATTGATGAAATTGTTAAGAAGTGCGAGGGAAATCACCATTAATGTCAATGAATCCCAAGGTACACTAGTACAATCCAACGAATGTGAATAAATGAGCTAAGGTCAAACATTCGACGAAATATCCCAATCAGGGGCCAATAATGAAAACCCACTGTCGAAAGCGAGGAAACCTGTCGTTGAGGCATGCAAGTTCCAAGGTACCAAATAATTTATAAGTCTTGTTTCCAGATAATGAGTTGGAGTCTATGGAACAAGACTCATCACAGGAGGGCCTTGATGTATCTCCCATCAATGACATGAAATAATTAACAGATTTTGAAGGTGAAATAGAGTATGAATATAGATCAAAATGGACACAGGGAAGGTCGACTTGGTAAGAATGGACAAATTCATATGGCCAACTCAATAGAGGGTTTGAATGAACTTCTCTTGAACATATGAATGACACGACCAAGGACTTGGTAGCACCGACTCAGAGATGACCTAGGATATGACCTTGTAGAAAGTCAAACGAAAGACAAATGGATTTCCCAAACCAGCTTCAAATAATGAATAGGGGGTGTCTTGTTCAAGAGCGACACTTACTTCCATTAATATGAATACAAAAACACATCCCTTTCCCAAAATTTCCCCCACCATTTCTGGCGAGTACCTCTTTATTTTTACGCAAGCTTGAGGAGGATAACATATGCTTGTTGATGTAAGATCATCCTTCGGAAGAGTCCCTCGGAGTATGTTTAACGAACCCTAGGAAGGAGTCGCTCGGTCCCATTATGGGTCTTTCGATGTTTGTTTAACGAGTCCAAAGATAGAAAACTCGGGGGTTTTTCATGTTTTGCGAGTCTAAAAAACACTTAAAGAGAAATCTCTTAGTTCCTTTTTCATAAAATAGTTCGACAGGACCGAAAAAGTGATAAACTATTGCCCATCAAACATTTTATTCAGATACTTTTACGAGTGTGAACAAAACAAGGTCGCTCGACGATCTTTTCATTTTTAAGGAGTGTGTAAAGATCTTAAAGGATACTCCTTTGCGTTCGTCATTTTTGTGTTACCATGACGAGTACGAAAAGATGAGAAAAGTATACTCAGTTATGTTCTCATGTATTTTTGAGCATGAGAACAAACAAAGACTGAGCTCGAGGTTTTCCTAAAAGCCATAAAAAGCAGTTGTACAAGTGACAAAAAGAAAAAAAAAAACATCTGTACTCCTTCGTGTGGACTTCAAAGTCGCTATATCTGCAAAAAGTCACACTCATAGGACTATTAGGCATTAGGTTTGATGGAAAAAACAATATTAAAATCAACAAAAATGGTAAAAAGTGAATAAATATGGGTAAAAAGGGCTTTTACCATTTTCATTGTGATTTTGCCAAGAACTTTGTCCAAAACAAATCTTTTTCCCCCAAATTTCATTGCTCGATCGCGGGAGGCACAAGCGATCATTTGGCGAACCGTCTTCGTCAACAAGGTAAGCTCTTGATCTTCTATCTTTTCCATGGTTTAGTTTTTGTTTTCATTGGCAATTTTCAAGGTTTTGGGTTTGTTTTAGGGCCAAAACTTGCGCCTGAGCATTCTCGCAGGCTAGCCATACGGGACCTACGAGAATGCATGATTTGCGTAGGCGGATTTAAGGGCACCTGCGAGAATCTCGCACTGTGCTATTGGGGCACCTGCGGGGGCCGAAAAATGAAATTTCAATTTGATTTTTGCTCAATAAAAAATATGCCAAGGTTTAAAACAAGTTGTTGACCTTTCTCTTATGGTTCTTGTGCAAGCATTTGACCATCACGATGTTGGAGTGGTGAGAAAGGGAACATGAAGAGGAAGATTCCATTGTCGGGAATGACCCGAGTACCATTGCTGCCCTCCGAGACTGTGGGCTCTTGAAATTCTTCTGGATTCTGGGCATGAAGGCCCAAATCAGTTTGTTGGAGTACTTGGTTCATATGTGATACATGGAACAACAGTTGTTTTACGTGGGAGTTCACACATTGACCCTAGATTTCGAGGATATATACTTTTTAACAGGGTTATCACGACATGGTTACCACGCTAGCTTCACTAGTAGCCGAGTTGGAAAACTTCCTATGAGTGAGTATTGTCGCTAGTACTACGTTCCAGAGGCAGAAAGAAGCAAGGGAAAGGTTGCTATTTGGGGGCTCCAAGATTTGACCCTGTGAACCATCTTGTTCACTATAGCATGTATGGAAAGAAGCGCAACTCCACACATGGCTCTCCAAAGCTACTTCCAATATTCCATAGAGTGCACAGAGCCACGAGTCTTCAACTGGTCAGATGCAGTTCTCCACAATATGAAGAGGCAATTGACAAAATGCAGGAAGGGCGACTTGAAGCAATTTGGGTACGGATCACTTTTGGTGCCCTTCTTTCTCGTGAGGGTCCCATTACTGAGATTATAGGTTAAGTGGGGTTTACTGGCCCCATAGGATCTAAGGATGCTGAGGTGGTGCAACCTCATGGCCCAACACGTAGCTGGGCCTATCATCAAATACAATGACTCATTCTTCGACTGGTTGCGACCATAGATGTTGATGGTTAATGATTACGCATACGCCGGTTTAGACTTCCAAGGGGATCCGAATTTGTCCCTACCTGAGGATGCTCAGTGGGGTGACCTAGGTAATAAGTACACATTTTGTTCTTTTAAATGTTTTTGTAATTTTTATCATATAAAATGTTTTTATGTTTGTCCAAGAACTGATCAAAAAATATATTTTTGATGACATAGATGTGGGGCCATATCGACCTCCAGGAACGTCTCCTATTCAATGGTGAGGAGAGGCGGCTACAGTGGCGCAATGGGATGCCGAAGACTATGAGGCAGTGGAGAAAATTTTGGAGGGGTTGACTGCCAACATTATAGACATGGATATCAGGGAGATCCCTCGATGTTATCAGTGCCACACTGTGGGCATGTCATAGTCTATTAGTCGACTACTTCGTAGGGTGGCCCAGGCAGTTGTGTGTTATCATGAGCATCATCCATGATGCTATTTTGTAGAATCTATGAGCTTCACATTTTGAGATTTTGGTCCTTGGATAGAAACTTTTTGTAAAAAAAACTTTTGATCATTATATACATATATACATCTTCTATCGGCTTATCTTGTGTTGTGTGATACATGTGATGTGATTGGTTTATAAATGGCCCAAATGTGTATCTAATACATAGTTAACTAATGCATCAGTCAATGTATTTAGACATCTAGGAATGTGCTGATACTCAATATAATCAAAATAACGTTCCAAGAGGCAAATTCGTAAATATACTCGTAATAAAGTAGGACTTCGAATAGCATAGCCATTACTTAGCTGTAGTACTACTAGTTGTGAATCAAGTCATACAACCAAGTGGTAGATGTCGAGAGAAATAACATCAATCAACAATTTGATGATGACGTTATACTCTGCAATATTGTTGGTCGCATGACTGAGACACACACCTCATAGAGTGATAAGTTCGTTTGTAGGGGCATAAATTTCCCAAGCAACAGAAGAAAGGTTCTGAGTACTACGGCTAGTGCCATCAACGAAGCCAATGTGGGGTAGCGAAGACTCGAACATCTAGAAACCAAACACAATGTAACATGAGCGGTCGAGGGCAGAGACCAGATAACAAAAAATCATGCTACAGTAACACACAAGAAGTATGATACAATAAAATACAAGTACTCATGCACAGGAGACCTTAGGCATAGTACTTCTTTAAGTACAACCCATTTCTGGGTTCAATCAGAGGGATACCATCATAATCTACTAACTCGTAAGCTCCTTTCTCCAAAACTCGTCTAACGATATAAGGACCTCGCCACATAGCTTCAAATTTTCCATCTCCTAGCATATCCCGATCTTTTTCATAAAGGAGAACCATATCACCTTTAGATAAAACACGAGGCTTGACATGTTTTTCGTATTGGGCTTTGACACATTTCTTATAGGCTTCTATGACTAGGGCAGCGTCGCGATGAGTTTCATCTAATCACATGAGATACAATAGACGTTCTTCTTTGGCAGAAGTGTTTGGGAGGAGTTTGACGACAAGTTTTAGGGAGGGTATCTCACATTCAATTGGCAAGATGGCTTCTAGACCATAGACTAATCGAAATGGTGTAAACACAGTAGTAGACTTAATGGATGTCTGGTAAGCCCACAATGCTAAAAACAACATCGTGTGCCAACTCATTTTGTGAATCCCTATTATTTGTCGAAGCATGGTAATGAGGATTTTGTTAATTGCTTCGACTTGGCCGTTGGCTTGTGGGTAATAGGGTGTTGATTTTTCATGGTGAAGACCCAACCTTTCAGTGAGTTCATACATCATGAAGTTTCTAAAGTGGCTACCGTGATCGGTGATGATAGCCTGAGGAACACCAAAATGAGCTATGATGTGATTGAATATGAATAATGTTGTGGTCTTTCTGGTGTTGTCAAATGTCGGCATCACCTTGGCCCATTTCGTAAAATAATCTATGGCTACAATAATGTATCCATGCCCCCCGGCTGAGTGAGGGTGACATGTCATGAAATCGATACCCCATTTCGCAAAAAGACTGACGGAGACCACGGGGTGAAGAGGAGCAGGATGTGACCGTATTGTATGGTTGTAGGTCTAGCAAGCGTGGCATTTTTGGATGACAATTATACAATCGTTAAATAAAGAAGGCCAAAAATACCCTGCTCATAAGATCTTCTGGGCAGTAGCATACCCAGACATATGACCACCACAGGCTCTAGAATGGCAGTCATTTAGGGCTTTCTTGGCTTCATCAAATGTGAGGCAGCATTGAAAAACTGAGTCAATCCCACAACGATAAAGAGTATCATCAAGGATAATATACTGATGGGCTTGGTAGTGTATTCGACGAAGGTCAATACTATACAAATTGGGCCAGAAATTATGGGTTCGGAGATATATGATGATATCTCCATACCAAAGATCATCATAACTAATCAGGTAATGAATCAGCTGCTACATTTTTCATTTCAGAGTAGGGAACGTAGCATATCAACTTGGAAAACACTAAGGATTTCTTGGAATTAGCGCGTTTGAATTCTAAGTCAAAATCCTGGAGTATCATGATCCATTTGGAGTATTTTCCCCCTAGCAATTGACGTGTGAGAATGTGTTGCATAGGGTTGCAGTTAGAAATTATCATAGTCTTGCGGGAGACGATATAGTGTTGGAAATGTTGAACTGCTTAGACTGCTGCCAAGGCCAATTTTTGGACATGAAAATACTTGGTTTCAGTAGGCGTAAGACTTCGAATCAAGTAATAGATGATAGTTTGTCATGGGAATCATCCTCCTAGACGAGAACCATAGCGATGGTGTAGTCCGAAGTTGTGAGGTAGAGGAAATAATCGCAACCGTAATAAGGTGGGAAGAGAAGTGGGGTACATGTCATAGATAGTTTCAAAGCTTCGAAATCATTGTTGGCAGTGGTATCCCATAAAAACTCAGACCCTTTCTTGAGAAGTCACATAAAATCTAGAGTTAGCTCGGCTTAGTTTGGGATGAAACGACGAAGAAAGTTTGCTTTCCCTTGCAAACTTTGTAACTGGCAAAGTGAAGAAGGAGGAGGGAGATTGAGAATCACCTCGACCTTCAAAGGATCTACCTTGATCCCTTGACATGAAACAATAAAGCCTAGAAGTCGACCAGATTCTACGCAGAAAACACATTTGTGAGGATTCAAGCGTATATGGTAAAAGCGACATCAAAGGAAAATGGCTCGGAGGTGTTTTGGATGATCAACACGGCGCATGGAATGAGCGGGTAAGTCATCTAGATATGGCTGCATGATGTGATTGATAACATGGAAGGCATAAGAAATAACGTGCTGAAAAGTTGTGCCAGCATTTTTTAGACCAAAATGAAGTTTCCGATAGGCAAAAGTGCCCCAAGGACAAATAAAAGTGGTTTTGTGTTGGTCTGTAGGAACGATATTGATTTGATTATATCCGGAGAAACAATCCATGAGAGAGAAGATTTTACTTCTGGCACAATTGTTGACGATATGGTCGACGAAGGGGGTAGGAAAGTTGTCTTTAGGACATGCTTTGTTAATATCCCTATAATCAACACACATGCAGATTGTGCCTTGTTTCTTATCGATTGGGACAAGATTGGAAACCCAGTCAGTGAGGGCCACTGGGTAAATAAGGTCGGCTTTGAGAAGTTTCTTGACTTCAAGCTTGATAGAGGCTGCTTTACGTGGGTGAACCAGACGAAGGCGTTGTTGGACGGGTTTAGTGTCTGGGTATGTCTTGATCTCATGTATCACAATGTCAGGGTCAATACCTGGCATTTCTTCATATATCCAGGCGAAGACGTCACAAATATCTTTGAAAAGCGACTTGTAGGTGACAATTTCGTCTGGGGAACACGAAGCTCCGATATGCACATTTTCGACAATTCTAGGTTTTATGGATATTTCAAGGGGGATGGTGGGTGAGATATTACTTAAGTTCCCTTTGGAAAACACATTGTGTGTAGGTTTGGGAGCGGTAGAAATGACGACAACAGTCAACAGGGTCGTGATCCGTTGGTAGCTCTCAATGGTGTGTTGTTCTAGGAAGAGGATGGAACGATGATGTCCATTGTCCTAGGGGGTGTCTTCCATAACAAACATAATCATCTCGTCCATGGGAAAAATGACATGTAAAGGATCTAGAGATAAATCACCAAGAGAGGGGGCATAAGGGGTTGTCGATTGAATGGCCTGATAGGCAGATTCGACCGGACTCAAAGGCATTTGGTCTCCGTAACGAAGATGATCGTCGGGGTTGGGTACCATCCATGGGTCGTGAGATGTAGGGGTTCTGTGAATGGAGGTGGAGATCATGTTGATCGAGGTGAAAAATGGATGTGGAACATCGGGTGGTGGGATGGGGAAGGTGCCAATTAACGAGGAGTCTTTAATAAGATCCACATCGACGTTCTCATATCTGGGGGGGGGGTTTGCAATGAATAGTATGTTTTCGGTACGTGTATTTGAGTTAAAGAAGGATAATTGGTCGATGGTAATGACCTTTCCTTGATGAGGGAAACACATGACACAGAAAAGAGTCGACACAACTACACGCATGGAATCAATCTAGCTACGGCCAAGTAGAAGGTTGTAATCGAGAGGAGCATCAAAAACTTCCACTTCAACTTGGACCATTTTGCCTTCTAACGTAATCGACAATGAAGGGAGGACACCGTAAGGCTTAAAACTAGATCCATTAAAGGCTTTGAGTGTGTTGTGGGATTCAGTTAAAGGAGGAGAGATGATGGCTTTCCAACAGGTAAGAGAAATGACACACATCGAGGCACCCTCATAGATAATTGTTCTACAATTTTTTTTGTCACAGACAATAACTTGTATTTGGAATGCGAGTTGAGGGGGTAACCTTGAAATGTGATATTCCAAGTTAAAAATTATTAAATTCATATCCGTAGGGTTGATTCCACTGATAGCTTTCAACAATGCCTTCCGTTGTATAGGGAAACTTTGAAGGACTTCAAGGGATGACATCACAGATGGTGCTTGGGCTAGATCTTCAACAATACTATAGTTTTGGGCAGCATGGGCATGAGAATTGAAAGCCGATTTCCGAATGACACCATTTGGAGGAGGGAGAAGAACTGTATTGAGGATCGGTCATTTGAGATGAAGAGGACCATTGGTAGGTGGAGTCATGGGAGATGGTTGGACCAACGAAGGAGGTATCGCATCAACCGTCTCTTTGGAGGAAGGATAATCTTTGGCTCGAGTGGTAAGTGTGATGTCTTTTTTATTTGAATCTCCTATACACATTAAGACATAGGATGTGTTGGAGGGGGAAGGTTGGTCATGAATGACCAATTGGGCCTATTATTGAGAGGGGAAGGGTTGTGACAATACAACCGGAGTGGGTGGTTTCGTGGTCCCTTGAAGGAAATTAGTAACCTCGGCTCATTGTGGACAATCCTTAGTGTAGTGATCATCACCACAGATAAGACAAGGGTATTTAGGTTTGTGCTTATCCCTATCGTCAATAGGTGGTGTTTTGGTCCTCTCTGCTTGTGAATTATTTTTGTCCTCCTTATTCTTACCCTTTCCTTTTCTGGATTTTTTTTTACCGGTGGGGGTAGATTTAATAGCATTTACCTCAGAAGTATTTCTGGTGGGAGGGGTAGGAGACAGAGAATTTTGAACATTAGAAGAAATGGGTTTGGGGTTGTTGCTTGAGGTTTGGATGGAATGCGGTTGGGCATGGAAAGTGCCAATCACACCGTTGGCTGCATGAGAAGAAATAAGAGTAGTTGAAGTTGTGGAAGTAGAAGGGCGAGGCACATCAGGGAGTAAGTCATAAAGAGTGTCTTTTTATGAGTAAACGAGGTCAAGGTATTGAGCATGACTAATGGCCTGCTCTTCCATGACAACTCCACCCATGGCGATGTCACGACCGATGTCATTCATGAATGATTTCGTGAACCACTCTTCCAGCAACTGATCGGGAAGTTTGAGTTTGATGAGACGTCGTCTCCGTCGCCACTCATGAATGTGATCAGAGATATGAGTGGCTTTGGTTTGTTTGAAATAACTCAAAATCTTGGTCCTCATTTCATAGTGGATCGATAACTGGTAGTGGGTGAGGAAATCCATAGTGAGGGTGTTGAAGTTGGTGAAGAAACCTCATGGTAATTCTATATACCAATTCGTGGCGGAACCCGTAAGGGTTCGCTGAAAAAAGCATAAATGAATAGTTTTGTAGGAAAATCTCCCTGTGGACAGGTAGATTGCCTCTAAGAGCTTGACCCTAACTCTAGACAGAAAATTCTTAACATGGACACTGACTTTCTTTCAAATCCATATAAACTAACACATGATAAGGAAGGATGATAGAAGTACCTTTTATCAACGTTTGTCCCTGCACGCTCCGAGTTGCGCTCCAATCCTTTGCTCCTCGTTGAGTTCTGTGGACAAAACAAGATACGACCACTTGCTACTCTACTGATATTAGCTTGAAAATAGATCTATCAATTAATGATAAGTTCATGTGACATTAGACACAAACTAGAAAGAAACAGGCCAAGCGTGTCATATTGATGAGAATAACGACAACAGTACTTACAATCATAGATGCGAATGCGACAGCTTCATCAAGTCCTCTTCGTCTAACCCTTGCCTGAAAGATCCACAACCTGGATGACAGCAGCTTCACTGATCACTCTCCTTTGGCTAACTGTGAGTTTCCTCCAAGATCATAAGTTTCATATCTTCAGTTCTTCCCCAATCAGCTCTGCTCCAGCACCACTTATGAGATCATAAGTTTGGTGTAATTCTCCTTTTCCATCCTTCTTTCACCATTAGAAAGCTTGCTTATATAGCCATGGAGAGGCTTTAACCACTTGAGATATCCTTGGGGAAGTTGAGGATTTTCCTCCTTCAGTTGAGGATCTTCCCTAGGATCATGGTTGGACTAGAAATTTGAATCCAACTGCCTTCCAAGAATGAAAATATGCTTCCCCCATTCATCTCAACAACTTAACAACTTCCCAGAATAGGTAGCGCTCCCTCAAAAGGGCCATCAGAGCGTTGTAGCACTTCCTAGTAAGCTTTAGGGGGCACCAGCGCTCTCAAAATATATAGAGCTCCCTCAAAAGGGCCAGGGGAGCGTTATAACGCTCCCTGATAGTGTAAGGGGGAGCGTCGGCGCTCCGAGATAGTGTAAGGGGGAGCGCTCCTCTCCAAAATATCAGTTTTTGAGGTGCTTTCAGATGGCAAAAGGTTTGCAAGCTTGTTGGCTCATTTCTCCTCTTCTAAATCAAAATTTTGAGGTGTTTCAAGTGTCCTTCTCATGTCGTTATAGGCACGACATAGGCATCATGGCAACATGATTTCTTTGACACTTTACGACACTTGTGAGCAACATGCGACACTTGCGACCTTGTGAGCAAAATGCGACACTTGCGACCTTTGTAATGACGACACTTGCGACACTATCAAAGTGAGTAATTTTGATGTGTAACAGATTCCTCCCCAAAGTATGAAGTTAGAAGATAGGAACTGATAA
>WSFP011577785.1:0-10581 GCA_009831015.1 Picea engelmannii
AAAGGCTTCAAAGAATTTGACATGAACATGAGACATGTCCCCTGGGAACTCTATTCAAGAACCTATTTTTGGATTCTACTTTCAAGTCTATGCACATGATTTTCTTAAGCCCTTTTCATTTTTGAAAATTTTGGGTTGAAATCAATCTTGTGTCCTGAATGGTTTATCCATGTAGGTACAAGTGTCCAATTGATATAATACACTTGATTTGAGCTAGTGGGAGATGAGAATGTTATATTGCAAAATAATTTTTAGAACTTGGAGAGATTCAAAATGTGAGCACATATTTTGAAACCCTAGGATATCACAAGGCTAGAAAAAAACAATTTGATGGGTAACAAAGGAATCTCTTACCAATCCTTACTCCTTGAAGCACAAGGTTGCAAACATGAACTGACAATATTTAGAAAATCAGATGTAAGTTGTAGTTCTCAACCAACCTAGCACCAAATCCCATCCAAATGAAATGACACACGTATAGGATTTCAAAGGGATTAGTATTTTCATGAGGCCGTACTTGTTGTGTTAGGACATGTGAACATTTTTAAAGTTGCTTGAAATGATGACATTTTTGTTTTATTTTTTAGGATACTTTTATGGCTGATTGCATATTTCTACTCACCATTCACTAAAGATTTAATTTTTTCAATTGTATTAGGTTTCTAACAGAGTCTTATCTTTTTATTATGAATGCAACTACAAAGTTTATCTTCCATTTCTAAATATGATTCCTCTCTTTCATTCCACATCATCTCTTCCCTTGAAATAAATTCATTCTCTAAATTCTTTTGTTTTAGAATTCTTGATCACATGTGATAATATACATGTATCTCACCTCCTTTTGTCTCATACAGACAAAACCATTACATTAGAAACATGTCTGAATAAACTTGCATATCTTTCCTAGCGCACGAGCTGAACTAGAGGTCCCTATTGAAGATATATCAGGATGATTTTGGAATATTGTGACAACAATCAGAACATGAAATACCAAGTGGTTAATTAATGGTTAATCTTGCATGTTGGATGGTGAGAAGATCCTATGTAACATGGGAACCATCCACACACTAAACAACTACTCACATGAAAGGTGAAGTGTCAAAGTCTAAAGGTTGAAAAAAAAGGGATAGATTTATTTCTCCAGGTGCATCAAATATACAAAGAAAATATAAATATATGGAAGTCATCCCCTATCAGGACCAAGTGAATTAAAAGAAAAAGAAAGAAGGCCACTGCTTTCCCCATCCACAGATGCTAATCATATACTAAATAAATTGGGAAGGATTGGGAAATAAATCTTAATTATACTAGGGGGCATGCAAATATCTTCACTGAGGATATGGATGCTTGTTGGAAGCGGAGAAAGGTATGTGACACGTGGTGAATCCATCGGGGATATAGACGGTCACAAGAAGTGGAGCAACATAGGGATAATATATACACATATAGTGAAAATATTTTTATATCTCAAACATATATTATCCCCATAATGAAGATACCAACCTATATTATCGATGCAGTTTAAGAAAATAAATTTCACCATCATTCATCCTCTTATTACAACAGATGAGCTCTACTAACCAACATGAAAGCATCACCAGTGAGCCCACCACGATGAAACCTTTTAGGTATTTTCCACATATTTATTCCATGATGATCCTTAAAGTAAAAATACTACTCTCTGTGTTTTATGCTTGTAAGTTAGGAAAGATTAACAAAGATTTTGGCTTCTCCCAGTGTGTCACCAATTTTTGAGGCCTCAACACCTTCCCCAAGATAGTGGGCTTGTGGCCCCTCCTAAAATTCTTCCAACTCATATCCTTTGGTCATTGCACCCATTAGTCGGGTTCTATTGATTTTCAATGGTTAAACATTTCCTTTTGACTATATGACTCACATTTGATTGCTCGTTGATTTTGATTTATGTCATTGTTGTGGTCTTGATTGAGTATAATAATAATTTGGACAAGTTTGTTTGTGTCGCTAGCAAATTTCATTATGTGTACCATATCTGCATGTATATTTTTCACCTTTTGATTCTATGACTAATCCCAACTGTGAAAGTGCCTTTTATTGTTATATGGCTCGATTACAACGTCTACTAGACATAGGCTAGCTCTGAATTATATCTTAGAGAATAATTTTTACTCCTGTCACATACTCAGTGTTAGGTGCTCCAAAAGTCAGTTAGTGTTTTTCATGAGAAAACATTTCTCATCCACTAATAGATGACTTTAGTTCCAAAGGATGAATTAAGAGCCCATATAACACAAATGTTGTAGGAATCAACATATCTAAATTCGGGTGAAGCATTAGTGAGAATCAGGATCGAACTTCCATTAAAAAATTCTTTTGCTCGCAATTTTGGATCATGGTAAAATTGGTTTTTTCACCTCCAAAATAGGCTAACTGTATGTTTTGTGGGATCATGATTCCAACGTCATGGACATAATCGAAATATGAGGTCCAAAAGTGCTAGAACAACCGCCAACAATTTCTCGCCAAGTAAGCCTCACTAATTTTGAAACTGCTGAAATACTCGAATGTATTGGGAAGTTCTATCACTGGATACCTCTCTCTATGCTCTCTGCATCACAAAAAATGACATCTCAATTGGGCGTTGTATGAGTAATTTATGGAATTTTGGAGTCAGGCTATTGTTGTGCCACCATCATCACCTTGCTTTAATTTCTTTACTTCAACTCTGAATCCATTTAATAGAAGTTAAAAAATTGCCCCCCCGCCCCCTGGATTTTCTTACCGTTATAAATCCTTAGAGACTATTTCTTGCAAATTGTGAAGTCCAAATTCTCTTCTTGCATTCCAAAACTTGACCATTTTCAGGAAAATTGAAGATTTGTTTGGCCCATCGATATGGGTTGTATTGGTGGAAAACCCTTATTTCATGCTGGCACAAAAAAACCTTCAACACTTGTAATTTTCTAGTTCATTTACCTCCCTTTGAAACTCGTCAACACGGTGGAGGAAAAATCACTTTTTTCCTTTGACATAGAGGAAGCAAAAATCCTCCAACCTCCGACAAATAAAAAAGCGTCTGAACTCCAATAAAGCAAAAAGTTTATGATCTACGTCAAAGAAAAAAGTCTTTGACATAGAAGAAGCAAAAAGCCTCCGACCTCCAATAAAGAAAAAATGCTCCAACCTTTGACAAAGAAAAAAGGTTTTGACCTCTGACAAATAATTCAACCTTCAACAAAGAAAAAATCCTCCGACCTCTGATAAAGGAAAAATCCTTTGACTTCTGATAAAGAAAAAAGGATTTGAGTTTTGACATAGAAAAAGTCCTCTAACCTCTAACACAGTGGTGGGTCTCATAAAAATTTCTTTTTTTTCCATAACTTTTGACTCCGAGCTCTGTTTCACATGCTCCTTATACTATTGGAAGGGTATCTCCAAGTTATACAACTTCCTATTTATAATTTTTAATAGATTCCCCACCGTTCAACCCATAGTTTACAAGTTTTAATACTAGCATGTTTCCATCATCCCAAGAAACTGGTAATACAACATTTCAGTGGGGATACTTGGGAAATCATCATCAAAGGACCAGAGACCAAACTTAGGGAAGTATATCCGAACTACTCACTTAATTTTCATTCAATTTATTCATGTTTAAATACCTTTTAAATTTATATTTGGAAGTTTTATGTATTCACAACTCATGTATTTGGCATTGAATGGCACCCATGTACTAGCTTGAGAAAGTTCATACTTAGAAATATGAATACATAGTGTATAAAAAAGTAAACTACAAATATACAATTGTTATACATTAGGACAAGGAACATTTGTTGGTACAAAATGACTTTCTTGTGAAAGTAATCTTCAACAAATGATGTGGTTGATATATCAACACATGAGCAACCAACAACAAAAGGAAATCAAACCCAAATAGAAAAAGAAGAAGTCTTGATCTCTTGGTGGATGAATCTCAAACATCAAGACAAAAGAGACCCATAGTGTGAAAACTATTGACCATATTGTATAAGGTGAAATGGAGCCAAAATACATGATGGCCCACCAACACTAAAAGACAAATTCGAAATGTAAATGCACATAATGTTTGATATAAAATTATAAACATTTCTGCTCTCATTATTCCCTCATCATTTCATAGAGGATAAGGACAAAAGTTTCCAAATTTAAGGTCAAGAGTCGGGAAGGAGGAAGGACAACAGTCAAGGTGAATTTCTATAAATATGGGGGTTGTACTCGAATTGAGGGCTTTTGTCTCTTGGAACTTTCATGTACTATCACTGAAAATTTTAATGAGGAGAACTTATTTTTCCATGCTATTTTTTGGAGAACTATGACTCTTGTGTCGCACATTTGTGGACTATTCAACTATATTTTACTTAGCATTGGGGTTGTGTAAGAATGTATATCATATTATAGACTATTCTTATGTGTGATTACTGCATTCTTATTTTTGTTCTTGAGGGAATATTTGTTTGAATCTATGAACATAGGACTGTAAATAATTGTTGAAATGTTAGACTATTCTGGGTTTGCAATTATTTACTCATATTCTTGTCTCTGCTCTTTGTGAACTATTTCCCGGGCCATTGATAGGAGCATGTTTGGTTCCATGTTTACTTTTTGGTTAGATTTAGTTTCATTTGGATGCTTGAATCTTATATTAGTTTCATTTCATTCTTTAGATTAGAAACCGTCATTCATGGACTGGGCCGCAACTGGTAAACCCCAAACTAGAAATGGCTGCTGGGATAGAATCTAGATGGGTTCCCTATTCAAAATGGTGTGAGGTCTAATTGGGACTTCTTACCAAGGGTAACCCCTGCTGTTGATCAAGGTCACACATGCCATGCCAACAAAGTTATTTTACATGATCAACATATCATTTTTATGTCAATATTATGACAAACACTTCAGAAATGACTATTGCCGTGAGTACAAAGTCCAAATAATAATTAGCTTAGTTATAAGGTACTATAATACGAGGAGATTGATAAATATTATTGTTATTCATTATGAACCCTTACACATAATTCTAAGGATTTGTTGACTTTGTCATTAAAACACTTGCTTGTGTCCATGTTTTACATAGTAAAATTATGTAAAATTTGAACATGTTTATTACTAATATATCTTAATTGGCTACTGTAAAACAACTAAAAATATTGAATATACATGATTTATATCACCTAGGTGAGGATAAGACCATTGGATATACATGATTTGTATTGCATAGGTGAAGATAGGTGACAATAGAGTCAATAATGTGAATCAAGCTTTGTTGCAATGGGAGAAAATAAAATAATGCAATTGTTGATGAAAAACCAAATACATAAAACAATCAAATAAAATTTACTAAAATAAAATAACAATACTAGTCACATGAGAATGTAAACTGAGAAAAAAGAAACCCAAAATGAAAAACTTTGATGTATTGATTAGTCACATTTTGGAAGTTGGTCTTCAAACTCTATAAGAAAAACCTCAAACATAAGTAAACTTGAGTTGAAGGACTTGAATACACTAACATAGAGAAATACAAGGTGGAACATTTTTCTATGTGCTTACATACATTTATACAATTTCTAAAGGAAGCTTGGGTGCCTTGCCAGTTATGTTTTAGTTACCTTCAATTACATTTAGTTACAAAATAAAATGAAGAAGACCAACTAACTTCTTGCTAGTTGTCAGCTAGAAGAAGCTGAAGAGACACATGTTGACTTGTTGATTGTAAACTACCTTGCTTGCTAAACCCACCTAATTTTTTTTTTTGACCCAATAAAACTAACAATAGGCTCATGATAACTAATTAATGAAAATAACAAGATTTATAAAACTAGAATGCATCCATACAAACACATAACAACAACATTCAATTTAGATATAAACACATCAGAAATAAAATTAAAAACATAACAAAAAACTTATCTTTAAATTGTTGAACCAACTGGTTGCATGCAAGGGATGATCCTCCCCGCCATAGGATTATTGTTCCAAATATCAGTAGCAAGCCACCCCCAAGATGAGGCTATGATTCCACAAGGAGGTTCGACCCTCTTGGCTTCCCACTCTCTATAATTCAACAACCCATTACCCAATTTCCAATCCACTAGCTCTCTTTTTCCCCTTAAACCTCACAATCCAAGGAATGGGTATCCCTTCTCTGCCATGCAATCCCCCATGCCTTCCCACTTCCTTCCAGGGCTTCTGTGCACTCTGTTGGCTAGGAAATATCATAGTTGGGGACTACAAGAATTATATTCTATTCTAGGAGTGTTCACATAGCCTTCTCAAGGATCTTGAGCCTTTTCCTCAACATGAAATGTCACTCATAGGAACACAACCTTCATAACATGCTTATAACCTCATTTTCACCTTGAAACTCAACCCAAAAATGGATATCCTTATGCATAACACAGTTGGTGCTATTTTTCCAGCACTTAGCCCTCCTCATGCTCTTCAAAACCAACATGAAAAACTACCCCAAGAATGAACTCGAATTTTCTTTTCTTATCATGCAAGATTGACTCTCACATTTCCAAAAAATTAGATGTACTTAGCCCATGATATCATAAATTGGTGAATTGACCTTTCCCATCTACCACTTTTACATCACTTTAATATCATTCTTGATATTTCAAAGGTGGATAAACATTATAATGAAAATTGATGAATTAATATAAATGGGTGACCCCTTGGACCCCTCTTTAGCCCCCTCTCTTGTGGAATCATAGCCCCCCATCGTTACCATCCTCATCGTACCACAACCAATGATTTATATTTAATAATTATTTTAATATACATTTTACTTAGCTTGGCCATTGGCCATATCAATTCATAGGGGCTATCCTACCCAAACATATCAGCTCACCGACCTGATTAATATTTTCACAATTACATTATCATTGCATGAATTAGAATTGGGGATATTATATCCCCTCCCCATTATTTTTGCACTGTCCTCAATGCACAACACCATACATGTGTACATACATATTACAATTCTAGGCTCTTCAAACTTTTCTCAACATATAGGCTCTCTGGCCTAATATTACATAGGAACTATAACCAAAAATACATATACATAGGCTCTATGGCCCCAAAATCTATAGATACATAGGCATTCTGGCCCAAAACCATACATAATGATTTCACACTTCAATAAATATTGCAACAATTCCAACCTACAATCTCTCGTTCTCCTTAGTTTGCACAAACCAAGGAAGTGTACCCCCTTATCTACACCACAATCACTCAAGCTATACAAATTCCCTCCAGTGATCCAACACATACCAACTATGAAGTCTCAGAGGTGAGTCTCCAGGAATTCTAGCTGTAACAATTTTCAAAATTTGTCGATTCCCACAATTATTCCAACTAACAATATCTCTTTCCCCACAACCCGAACAACCCAAGGAAGTGTACCCCCTTCTCTGCACTATAGTCCCTTAGGCTATACCAGTTCCATCCAAAGCTCCAACACAAGGTCACATAGGAATTCTTAGAGATGTGGCTCCAAGAACTCCAACTATGATAATGGAATCTCCAAATCTTCAACTAGTTGCAGATGTGCCTCATGCATTGCATATTTGCTTCTTTTACAAGTATGACAACTTTCCTCTTCTACAAGCCTACAAATTGCTTCTTAATTATCTATCTATTTCTATAGTAGCCATTAATAAATTATATCTATTATATACATTCTCATACAAGAGTTTTCAACTCCAAAATATAAAATTTTATTCAAAATAAGTTTGAAAGCATAAACCAATACCCATCTGTATGACTATATTGTGCTTCACAAAGAATCCACATGAAATAATTTAGCTCACTTTTCTTCACACACCCACATGATCCTAGCCACCATGCCATATGCATTATTATGTTGACTCTTCCTGGTTATACTCACCCTCTAGGCTTAGCCATCCCCTTCTCTACTGCACAGTCCCTCAGGCGATCCATCTTGCCAAGGGTTTCACATGCAAGGAGAGCACCAAATTACTTCTAGACTCCCACTGGAAATATGCAACTTGTGGAAATCATAGGGTTCCAGTTTCCTAACAATAGCCTTCTTCCCGAGGTTTTCCAACTTCAATAGTTATTATCTCATTTGTACACACATATTTTCATCATGAGATATCATCATAGAAATTTCACTTATTAATTTTCAAATCTGTTTCTACAGGAACAAAAAATTTCCCAAGCATGAGTTCTTTTCTCATAATTGTTTGGCTCTTGTAGCAACATGCATTAGTATTCTTCACGAGATTACACCATTTCCATATCCAAGACCATTTTTTCCTGCATTTTCTCCTTAGGTTATAAACTTTGGAACCTACTAACTAAAAACACTATTTACAACTGTGATGCTTCTTTTAGAGAGGTTAAGTATGTTCCCAAATAGGAATTCATACCAAAGGAAAATTCCATAGAGATAATATATTTTGATTTGAAGGGTGAAGAATTGACTCTATAGAAGAAGATGAATCAAAATAAGAAGAAACTCATACACAAATTTTGAGGAGATTGGTTTGGAAAAGAAGACAACTAGAAAGATGGACTCCACCTGATTGTCATTCTAGTTTTCCTTTATCTATTATTAATGATGATCCCAAAATTGTTAGGGAGGTAGTGGATTCAGAGGAGGTAAACTATGGAAGAAGGCCGTGGTTGAATAAATTGTTGTCTTGGATAATAATGAGGCTTGTGATCTAGTTGAGTTGCTAGTTGGAAGAAAACATGTTGGTAGAAAATGGGTGTTTAATAAGAAGTTGAATTCAAAGGGTAAAGTGGAGAAGTACAAAGCTTACTCAATAGAAAAGAGACACTCCTATGTGGAGGGAATTGATTTTAGAAAAAAAAATTCTCCTATTTCTAAACTAACTTCTATTAGATTTGTTTTGTTTACTGTTGTTTCTATTGATATTGAAGTAGAGTAGATGAATGTGAAGACAACATTCCTACATGGGGATCTTGAAGAAAAAATATACATGAAACAACCATAAGGTTTTGAAATGAAGGGAAATAAGGAGCTTCTTTGAAATATGAAAAAGTCCATGTATGGATTAAAACAATCTCCAAGAATGTGGTATCAAACTTTTGATACTTATATATTGGGACTTGGTTTCTCAAAAAGAAAAGTTGATCACTATGTATTCCAATCTATTTGGCGATCATTTTATTTATGTGGTCTTGTATGTCAATGATATGTTGTTGATAGGAAACAACAAGGAGATCATCAAACATGTTAAAACTCAGCTATCTTCTGAATTTGATATAAAAGAATTTGGTGCTACAAATTTTAGTTTGGGCACAAAAATTAAGAGAGATCAGGAAAACATGAAACTTTGCCTGAATAAGAAGAAATATGTTGAGATAGTATTGTAGAGGTTTAATATGTAGGAATGCAACCCAATAAAGGTTCTTATTCATGTAGGTGTAAAGTTATTTGTTGATCAATGTCCCAAGACACATGAAGAGAAAGTGGACATGTACCATGTTCCCTATGCTAGTGTTGTTGGAAATTTGATGTATGAAATGGTCTATACTAGACTGAACATTTCCCATGCAATGGGTGTTTTGAGCCAGTATATGTCAAAACCAGGGAAGGAACACTAGAAAACAATAAGGAGGGTTTTTAGGTATTTGCATGGAACTACATATTATGCAATTTTCTTCCAAGGAAGACCTAGACCAGAGACATGCGATAGTATCATTCTCAACTATAGAAGTTGTATACATGGTATCTACCCATGGAAGTAATGAAGCTATATGGCTATAGAGTTTGCGTTTAGGTATTGGGTTCATATAGTAATCTATAAGGATAGATTGTGATAGTCAAAGTGAAATCTTTCTAGAAAAGAACCCTACTCATCATTCTAAAATGAAACATATTGATATTTAGTACCACTTTGTGAGAGACATGGTTGAAGATAAGAAGGTGTTCCCAATGAAGGTTGACATTTTGAAGAATGTAGAGAAGCAATGGGAATTGCTACCTTGAATTGTTGATATTATAAAACCATATCCCCTATTTGTAAAGAAAAGAAGTGGGAGAATGTTGGGAATGTGTTATATTCTTTGCATGGTTGTATTCATGTTCATGCACTATTTTGGGCTATTTTTGGTCTGTTTTTTGGCCAATGGTTTTTTGACCATTGTAATATAACCTTGGTTAATGGATTATGGTTGTAATCTAATTTGGGTTAATGGATTAGGTTTTTGGATGTTGTAGAATACCTAGATATTGTATTTTTTATAGTCAAGTTAATACAGTTAAGAAGATAAAGGTGCGACCCTAAGGTTTGTTGGTTTTCCCGGTTAAATATTTCCAGGGTAAATCTTTATGTACTATGTGTATGGGATTATTGTTCTTTTTATTTTTCTTAAGAATATATATGCATTGTTTCACTTCAAATGTTTAAAACTTACATGACATTCACATATGGACATGAGCTCGTAATTATGATAGTATTGAGAATGGACCTACTGATAAGGATCTATCTTCATCCCATCCATATCACTCTCTACAGATAGAGAAACTATCCAATAATACAATGCTTCACCCCCCCCCCCCCCCCCCCC
>WSFP011577786.1:0-10581 GCA_009831015.1 Picea engelmannii
TGCTTACTTTCATATATTCATTCTTATTATGTCTACCATGTTATATCATTAATTTCTTTCTCTTTCTTCAATTCCTAAATGGTTAATGAACTCATGCTTTAAAAACTTAACCATAGTCTTAAAAGATCTTTTCAGATCAGTCTTCCTCTGGTAGTTCTTCCTGCACATGGTAGCATGACAATAATTCTTTCACTATTTGTCTGTTCCACTGTTGTTCTTCTGTTATGAGTTCAAATTCTGGTTCCTTAATGAATATCACCCCTCTTATTTGCTTAAGTGTTGCAACTATGTTGGGGTTCTCATGTTCAAATGAAAAAGTGTCTGTAATGTTTTGTTGTAGTATTGGCCAACTTGTAGTTCCTCTGCGCAGTTCCTGGTCCATATACCAGTTTGTTGGGATGCCCTATAATGTGTGTAAAAAATGATGAGGCCATTCTTATGGGGGTGTCATTTTCCACAGCGCTATGCACTTCACCAAGTGTTTTGTTAGTGCCCCCTGTCCATCATATTTCTGTTGTTGGTTGCTTGTTTGTTTTGCGCCAAACCTAATGCACAGTAACCGCTTACATTGGTACAAGTCCTTGATTTTTTCTTTGTGTGTGCCCCACCATCTTGCTAGTGTAGCCTTAAGTGCGATGTCGAGAGCTAACAATCTCTGAATGTCTAATACTTTGTCCTCATATCTTGTTAGGAATTATTTCAAGTCGTTGATTCCACGAAAACTTGGAGGTTATCTGACTTCTATCCCAACCCACCTTACTGCACGTTCTATTCGGGTGCATCTTCTGGTTGAGACCTCATGCAGGCACTGTTGCGAAGTCTCCAGACTAGTGTCTGAGTCGGAAGAACATGACATGATACTTTTCCAACTAAGTACACCATTGACAGTTGGATTAATGTAATCTTCAGTGCACGCGGTGGTCCGATACAACTGGTTAATTTCTTCCAGATATAGACATGTTGGTTCCAAAAATATTTCAGATTTTGATGGATCTAGGGGCGCAATAACCCTATATTCTCTTGACTCAAATGTCATCTTCCTAGTATTCAGGTTGATTATTGCCTGATTTTTAAACTCCCAATCCAATCCCAGTAAGGTTGGATATGGTGTTGTGTCATCCACGATTTCGATCACTTCAAAGTCTGCCTTAGTGCGCACTTCGTCTAGATCTATTGTCACTCCTTTCAACCTCTCTATTGGTAGAAATCTGTGTTGGTTTTCTAGCTTTATTTGGACTGGTGAGTAGCCTAAGGTAGGTTCTCCCATGCATTTCCATGTCTTTTTTGGGTAATACATTCACTTCAGATCCCAGATCTAATATCACATCACCCATGTTAAAATATTCGATGTTGGCATTCAATCTAAACTCTCTGGTGGTTCTCCTTCTAGCATGGAGGTGATTGACTATCCTCTGTTCTAACTTTCCCTTAGAGTTTTTGGTACATCTATCTAACATATTTTGTAATACTATAACATATGATGGATCCTTAAATAATTGAATACAGGATTGCAAGAAAGTTTTAATACAACCTACTTGGTTTCCCGGGTGGAAATCACTGGTATGGTCCAATGCTGATGACATTTCATACATTGGGACGTCTTGGGTATGCTGCACGCTAGATGTAGATGCAACAGTCTGCTTGAGAAAGTCTTGTCTGGCCTCCTTAAAGGTCTCCTTCTCCTTTTTTGCATCAAATCGCTTCAGTGGCTCAGTATTTTTCTTAATCCACTAGTGTTGTATTGGTTCTTGTTTAGCCACATCATCTCCTATTTTAGCACCTCCACACATCACTATGTTGATGTTCCTGCCATCTTCTCTAGCTTCTATAGAGATCCACTATACGTTCTGATTGTTCTGATTTTGTTTCTCTTGTATCTTCCCCAACAATGTTGTGTAATCCTTTGTGTCGTGATCTGTTGCATGATAATACATGCATGTCGCGGGTGATAGAGGGAATTCTCTTGCATAGTGCCCTGATTGTTGGTAGTTATGGAACACTACTGGACCTCTTCTGCATCCAAATCCTCCTCTGCCTCGTCCTCCTCCTCTGTACCCAACATGATCTTCGCACGGTGTATTGTATTGAGGTACCTTATTATACTACGGAGGGTTATACTGGGGCTGCACAGTGTTATACTGCAGTGGTGCCTAATTAAATTGAGGTGCAGCTTGCTTTGTCATCATTTTGTCTTACACCCTATATGTGTCTAACGCCCTTTCCCTTATAATATCCATGGTTCTACATTCTTTGTCATCGTGGCCTACGAACATGCAAAAAGTGCAGTATGCATTTTTTGGTACTGTCCAATATTTCTACATCATAGAACAATGATATGGATCATGCCCATGCGTCTTGCAAATTTTACACCAGGGTCCTCCTATCGGCGATGGATTTGGCATCCCTGTTTCCATATACTTCGTGAATGTTGGACATTCATCCTTATGATTCCCTTATGTTCTACATGTGATACACCAAACAACTTCGCGCTTGTCCTTGCCCTTATTTTGATTGAGTTGAAAGGTAAGATTCTTCAGATCCTCCTTCAACTCCTTTATAGCTAGATCTGTCTTGTGGTACTGATTCTCCTCCATTTGCAAGGCTTCCTACAGAGCCTCTGCTTGAGATTGGAATTTATGTTGTCTGAGTGGGTATTTCAGGTACAGTAACAAAGAATTAACAAACAAATGCCTATGATGCATGTCAGTCATGGCATACCTCAATTTTCCTTTCATACGTTTAAATCACCATTCAATTTCCTAGACAAATTCTCCTGGTTTTTGTCATATTTCTATCATCTTGTTCATGTATTTATCCTCTGAGCTCGGATTCTAGAACTCATTAATCAGTAATTTATTAATGTCTGTCAGTGCCCTTGTCGTCCTAGGTTCACTATTAACATCTAGACTCATGTACCATTCTAGTGCATGGTCTCTTAGCATGATAGCTAGCTGCGCAAGTTTAGTGTCTTCATCAGTGATCTCTTTTGCTTCCCATATCTTTGCACAAATAAACAAGTGTTTCTCAGAGCCTTTTGTTGCCTCTCCTCGAAATTCTGGTAACTGAATGGTGGGATCATGTCCTGTCATCCTGAATGTTGAACTGCTACCTCTACATTATGTAGATACTTGACTAATGATCCCTAAACTAGCTCCCCCAGTTTTTTTTTCCATGTGTAGACGTACTTTTTGTTGTCTTCCTTCTCCTGAAATTCAGTTGTCTAAATGGTGGTGTTCTTTTTGGTGTGTTAGTCGCACATGGGTTTATGGGTTCTACAATGACATTAATATGGATAGGATTTCTACCTTCAGTTCCCTCTCTTGGACCTCTTGTCTTCCTCTCATATGTTGCATGCAGGATTTCCTCAATATTCTCCACAACCTGAAGATTCTCTACCTCTTCTTCATCACTTGCCAAGTCTTCCCTCGCAGTTATGTCTCTCTTCTTTGTGTTCACCTTGTATTGGTAGGGTACTCCACTGTGTGTCTTTCTAGCTGTCACCATGATCCGCTTGATCTAGTCATCATCCATCATGATTGGGTCCAAGGCTTCATCCTTCTTTCCTTTACCCACTTCTCCTTCCATTTATCCTTTTTCTTTCAGTGCTTCCCCCCTTCCCCCATGCACGCAAGAAGTTTAGATGCCTGACTCCATTGTCATTACACCTTTTTTATAGAGAAATATCTTAATATAAGTATACATCGATCTAATGTACCTTCCTCGAGGCCCACATAGAAAATCTTGCTCTGTTGTGTTGTATGACTTTGTGGTATCTACTACAAATTCTGTTATAAAGCCTACTACAATACTGTCGAGACAAAAATCTATTGCATGGGTGAATTTGTTATTCACCTGTTGTAACTGCGCGATCTGAACTGCAGTCCACCCTAAATTTCAGATCCTATTTGTTTCGTGGCTTTCTTTCAACCTCAATATCCACTACTACAATAAGTGTGGAAAATCACAGAAAAATACTTCATGCATATCAGTAAACACATATTTCTCAAGATATTTGCGTGATGTTACTCTAGGGTTTCTGTTATCTTGATGTGCCAAATCTAGCTCCTTTATTTTCAACCATCTCTCTATTTCCTCTTTTGTGGGTCTCCAGGGTATAAACATTCCCTCCTATATTGTCATTATTTTTTACACTTCGGTCCCAGATCTTTCATTCTTTTAACAATTTTTCAACATATCAAACATTCTTTTAACAGTTCTTCAACAGATCTCATCCACTCAATCATACGTTGTTCCAACCAACAATAGAACCATTTGTTGGTTTCTTATCTTAGTTATGCCTTTAACATGATTTGACCCAGGGTCAATCTTATCGGGGATCCAACAAAGCCTCTAAAACTATCGGCCCTTCTGGTAAACTAGAAGGCAACACAGTACACAGAGTGCACTGTGCAGTCTCACCCAAGATAGTTTTATGGGTGGTTGCAACACTCAGGTGCTTGCATCTTGGGAATGAGTGGGGATTTGGGATTGTACTCTGTGATCTTCAGTCAATTACTATATCATTTATCTATCTTATCTATTATGTCATTCTTTATTCATGCATGTAAATCAACATATCTAACTACTTCACCAAGATATTCATCTAAGATCTAACCATTGACAGCAAATACATAAACAATAAGCATTCCACATAACACATGATTTACCATGGTTCACCCCCTCCTGGGCTATGTCCACAAAGGTTTGGCTATTAATCTCTTTTATTATGGTTCTATCATATATGGCGTCATGTGCACTACAAATCCGTTCATACATTCAAAAAAAAGACTCCACGACCTTTACAAGGCTGACTAGATTACACCAGGATCCTCAGCCTACGATCTAACCCTTAAGGTCTAGATACTTTCCTCTTCCATATCTCATCAGCTTACAAAAGGTATCGGATTATAGTTGTGTTACATACCTGTTACTCTATCTCACGTGAGTAACACACTACAATTAGATCCCCCCCTAGACCTCCTAGGTGTCTATTTATATCTATTTTTGTCTCATCATCCATTACATTCTCTTACCAAAACCCTAACCTAGTTATGTATTATTGCATGTTTTCCTTGCGCACTTTTCTCCTCTGCATGCGTGCTTTCCTTTCATCCACTTCTTTTCCTACCAGCTATCTTTCTTTCCCATCTTCTTGCATGCGCACCTCACATGCCTTTCTGCCAATTGTCTTTCCTCGACATCATGCCTTTTCCCCCAAATGGGCATTTTCTTAACACCTTCTTTAAACATGAAACATGGAAAACTGGGTGTATTCGCGAAGATGCATGCAACTCCAATTGTATGCCATAGTACCAATATTTTGCAACACCTTATAAGGGCCATAGTACTTTGGTGATAATTTATTATCCTTCTTAGCTTGCTTGAGGTACATCTGTTTGTATGGTTGTAGTCTTAAAAATACCCAATCCCCTACTTCAAAACTTATTTCACTACGATGTTGATCTACTTGTTGTTTTATGCGATTATGTGCCATGGTCAGGTTGTCCTTTAAGATTTGGAGAACTTGTTGTTGATTCTCGATGTGATCTTCCACTGCTTTAACCTTAAATTTTTATTTTATAAAATAAGTGATGGGCAATGAGTGATATCCATAAAGTGCCATAAATGGTGTCATTTTTGTTGCAGTATGAAATGAATTGTTAAACCACCATTTTTCCAAGGTTAACTACTTGGATCATTGTATTTGTTTATCAGAGACATAGAAACAAAGGTAGCCTTCCAAAAATTTGTTCACCATCTCAATTTGTCCATAATATTGAGGATGATAAATGTGATATGAGCCAATTGAGTACCCAAACAAGAAAATAATTATGTTCAAAAATTTCCAGTGAATATGGGATCTCTATCACTTACAATAATCTTTGGGATTCCATGTAGCTTTTGAACTGTCTCCATGAATGCGACAACAACTGTACTTCCTTTGAAAGGATGAGAGAGTGCAAAAAAGTGTGCATACTTGGTAAGTCTATCAACAATCATCATGATGACACTCTTTCCTTCAGACTTTGGTAACCTTGTGATGAAATCCATGGAAACCTCCTCCCAACACTGACTTGGAATGGATAATGGTTGTAAAAGACCCAGGGTCTTAATCGTTTCCACCTTATTTTGTTGGAAAACCAAACATTCTGCCACAAACCTTTGGACATCAGTTTTAAGGCCATCCCAAAACAATTCCCTCTTGACCTTGTGATAGGTTTTCAAAAATCCCGAGTGCTCTCCTATCGGAGAAGTGCAATTCTAAAAGTACATTTTGTTTGAGTATGGAGTTATGATATAAATATAAGCGATATTTGTACCATAGTGAATCATTTTTCCATGTAAATGTATCGTATGCACTAGAATATTGCCACAACCTTTGAATGAGAGTCCACACTTCTTTGTCATTCTTCCTTTCATCCATTACTTGTGTTATCCAATCAGGTTGGATGATAGATATAGCACAAAGAAATTCCTCAACATCTCCATCCTTTCTTGAGAGTGAATCCGCCACAACATTTTTCTTCCCTTTTATGTAGATGATTTCAAATCCATAACCCAACATCTTGGTCACCCATTTTTGTTTCTATTATGAACATAGTATTTTTTCTAAGAAGTATTTAAGACTATCATGATCTATTTTGACCTTGAAGTGCCTACCTATTAGGTAAGGGAACCATTTCTTCAATGCATGTATTTCCATCATTTCCTTCACATAAATGGGTTTGTGTAAGTCCTTTCCCTTGAGTGGCCGAATTTCAAAAGCAAGGGGCCTTCCTTCTTGCATTAGAATACCACCAATGCCATTTCCCGAGGCATAACATTCCATAATAAAGGTTTTTGTAAAGTCTGGTGTGGTCAAGACAACATCTTTGCACATTGCCTTTTAAGTTGTTCAAAAGCTTGAGTTTCCTTTAGAGTCCATGAAAATGCATTCGTCTTAGTTAATGCAGTTAAAGGTGCTAATATTCTTCCATAGTTCTGAACAAACTTATGGTAGTAACCTTTCAAACCCAAAAACGCTCTAAGATTGTTCAATGTTTTGGAAATCAACCAGTCCATCATGTATTCAATATTGTTAGGGTATACCTTGACACCTTCATGAGATACAATATGACCCAAATACTGTACCTCCTTCACCTCAAAGAAACATTTGGACAATTTGGCATATAGCTATTTCTCCTTTAGTAGTTGTAGCACCCTGTCAACATGTTGAACATGATCTTCCCAAGACTTGTTATATATTAGTATATCATAAAAAACTAATAACACAAATTTTTGAAGGAAGAGATTGCAAATGAAATTCATCAACCCTTGGAATGTGGAAGGTGCATTCGTAAGGCCAAAAGGCATGGCCAAAAATTCATATGGCCTTCATGAGTTTTGAATGTTTTTTTTGGGATATCGTCTTCCTTCATTCTAATCTGATGATACCCTGAACGAAGATCCAACGTTGTGAAGTATATTTATCCATGTAGTTCATCTAACAATTCATCAATGATGGGAATGGGAAACTTATCTTTAATGGTGATCTCGTTGAGCTCTCTATAATCTAGACACATACACCATGAGCCCTCTTTCTTCAGTACCATTACCATTGGTGTCAAGTAATAACTTTGGCTAGGTATAATAATGCTAGCCTCTAACATTTCTTCAACCATACGATCAATTTCACTCTTCTGGGCACAAGGGTATTTGTAAGGCCTGATGTTAGGAGGAACACTCCTAGGAATTAAGTGAATAATATGATTGTTATCGCAAGTGGGTGGAAGACCTCTCGGAATATCTTCAAATAATTTGGAATTCTTATCAATGATCCCTTAGAGATCTAGAGGAATAGATGGCTTAGATGTTTGAACATCTAGCGAACATAGTTGTACAATTACACCCTAATGCACCCTTTTCAATAATTTTGTCATGCCATTAGAGATTAATACCCTACTAGGTTTCCCTGTGATACCCCTTAAGTCAATTTCCTTTCCTTCCAATGAAAATTTCATGAAAATTTCTTGAAAATTAAAATCCATTGTTGTCAATGATTCTAACCATTAGACCCCTAGTACAACATCAACACCACCCATGGGTATAGAAATAAATGGAATATTCATTACATATTACCCCATAGAAAAATTTATCTTATGGAATTTTCCTGAGCAATTGATAGTTCCTCCATTTGCAATCATTAATTGAAACTCTAGTGTTGAATATATAAAGCAATTGAAAGCTTTGGCTAATTTACAATGAATGAAATTATGAGTACTACCAAAACCAATTAGCACTATTACCTTTTTCTTTTTGATATATCCTTCGATATTCAAGGTTTGAGGAGTGTTAATTCCAACCAATGCATAACATGATATGGTGGGACTCATATTTTCAAAATAAATCTCTTCTACATATTCATATTGAGATGGTTCTTGTTCTTCTTCCTCTTCACAATGTATGTAGAATAATTTATTCTCACCACACGTATGTCCCTTAATGTACTTGTTGTCACAATTAAATCATAAACCTTTTCCTTTTCTTTCCTCCAATTGTTGAGGTGCCAACCTTGTAGGTTGAGGTAGTTTAGAATAAGGAAAATTATTCTCTTAATAGATATTAGGGGTGGTCCTTCTAGTAGCCATAGCCAGATTTTTACTTTCAACATTTCTCACCACCCTGAACACATTCTCCAATGATTCAGGTTCCCAAAGGAGAACCTCATGTTGAATGTTATCCTTTAAATTTCCTAGGAAGACATCAATTAGGTTCTCATATGGAATATTTGTTACCTTTATATTCAATCTTTGGAAGTTCTCAATGTGCTCTGCAACTGAACCCTTTTTCTTGAGATTTATTAATTGGTTGAAGAAGGTATTGTTATTGATTAATTGGGTTGGTTGTCATTGATGTCAACCCTTAAAGAAATTCTAGTAGCGAATTCCGGTAGAACAAAGGCTTGAGTAATGGACCCAAGTTTGTTTGATGGATAACAATATGAGTTTTGATATATTTGCAGGTAAAACTATTCTAGATGGATAGTACATGTCATGCCATATTTGGTGGTATGTGGAACGTCACATAACTCCTCACAGTTAGAGAGTTATGGTCATGTGAACTTGGAGAATCCTCATGAGTCATCTAGAAGCCCCAAAAGGTAAAAGTAGGCAAAGAAGAAATTATTTAAATAATAAAGTGAAGTGATGAGTGTACTATAAGTCAAAGAGGATGAAAAAAAAATTATTTAAATAATAAAGTTAATGGACAACTTACGAATTATGGAAAGTGGTTAAGTTAAGTGGACAAGTGGTTATAAGTGGGTTAACCCTGAAATAAAGAAAGTGGGTTAATATGGTTAGAAGGTAACCCCTTGAGGAAGCTACATAAAAGTATAAATAAAAGACATGGGTCTCTCATTCAAATCACACTTGAATAGCATTGAATATCTATTTTTGTGAAAGGTTATTTGGGAAGGTATTATTGATAGAGAAGAGTGTGGCAGAAAAAGTGCAGCAGGAAAAATGCGGCAAAAACTGTGTGGTAGAAAAAGTGCGGCAGAAAAATTGCAGCAGAAAAAGTGTGGCATGAAAACTGTGAAAGAAAAAGTGCAGCAGAAAAAGTGCGGCAGGAAAACTGCGGCAGAAAAAGTGTGGCATAAAAAGTGCAGTAGAAAAAGTGCGGCAGAAAAAGTGCAGCAGAAAAAGTGTGGCAGGAAAAATGTGGCATAAAAAGTGTGTCGGAAAAAGTGAGGAAGGAAAAGTGTGGAAGAAAAAGTGCGGAAGGAAAAGTGTGGTAGAAAAAGTGCAGCAGGAAAAGTGCGACAAAAAAACTGCGGTAGAAAAACCGTAGCAGAAAAAGTGTGGAAAAAAAATTGCGACAGAGAAATCACAACAGTGGATTCACGACAGCAAAACCGCAACAACAGAACATTACAAGAAGAAAAAAGGTATGGTTCTCATATGTTTATTGTTTAATTTATGAATCAAGTTGAGGGTTTGTCTTGTAAATATGTTATATGCCCTCTTGGGATTTTATGGCTTGCTGTAGAGTTGATCTAAGGTAGATCTACTGAAGTTTAGTATTGGTTCATGTTTGAGGGCTTTGCTAAAGTTATTGGTACAGATAGAGGTTGTATAACAGTGAGGTTCTAGTACATGGTTTGAGGTATATACTTGTGGTATAGTGTTTGAGGTATATGTTATCAGATCAGATTGGTTGATGAGTATACAGTGACATGTTTCTCAGTGACATATTCAATTTCTACATTTGAGGTATATGTGATCAGATCAGATTGGTTGATGAGTATACAGTGACAGGTTTCGCAGTGACATATTTAGTTTCTACATTTGGCACTTATATTTCAGGGCGGTTGGACGGGGCAAGGACAGGTGGTTGTAGCCACCTTTTGGTTGTAGCCGAAGAACATAGGGGGTTGTAGCCAAAGAATTGGGGAGTTGGAGCTTCCCTCAAGTTGTAGCCTGAGATACTAGGGGGTTGGAGCCTCCTTCTAGTTGCAGCTAGAAAACAAAGGAAGTTGGTGCTTCCAATTAATGCAATTCTTAAAGACATATAAGAAAAAACATTATGTGGTTTTCTCCC
>WSFP011577792.1:0-10581 GCA_009831015.1 Picea engelmannii
CAGTACCTCCTGGCGAGGAGCGAGGAGAGATGGGTAAGTTTGCATCGTTTTGTTTTTGTGAAACATATGTAATTTTTATGTTGTTTTTTATATATATCATTTTTTTATACCAGAGTATTTGACTAATATGTGTCTATTATGTGCAGATGTGGGACCAGTGCGACTTGTGGATTATGTGAGGAACAAGCATCGTCCTCGGCCAGGGGCTGCAGCTACCGCTACAGGGGGACCAACATCAGCAAGAGAGCTTCCAGCCGGTGAGGCTGATAGGGTTTTGAGACGAGTTGAGAGAAAATTTACCTCGCTCACCTACACAGTCCCTATGGAAGAGATTGAGGATTTGTCACCATTTATGCAGCCTCATGTAATGGGGGCACCATGGATGTGGGTGTTGTAGGAAAATCTCCCTGCGGATAGGTAGATCACCTCTAAGGCTTGACCTTAACCCTAGACAGAAAAATGCTTAACGTGGACACTGACTTCCTTTCAAATCTATATAAACTAATGCATGAGAAGAGAGGATAACAGAAGTACCTTTTAATCGACGTTTGTCCCTGCACGCTCCAAGTTGCGCTCCAATCCTTTTTCTCCTCGCTGAGGTCTGTGGACAAAACAAGATACGACCACTTCCTACTCTATTGACATTAGCTTGAAAACAGATCTATCAATAAATGACAAGTTCATGTAACATCAGACACAAACTATAAAGAAACAAGCCAAGCGTGTCATATTAATGAGAATAACGACAACAGTACTTACAATCGTAGATGCGAATGCGACAGCTTCGTCAAGTCCTCTTCGTCTAACCCTTGTCTGAAAGATCCACAACCTGGATAACAACAACTTCACTGATCACTCTCCTTTGGATGATTGTAAGTTTCCTCCAAGATCATAAGTTTCATATGTTCAATTCTTCCTCCCCCGGCTATGTTCCAACACCACTTATGAGATCATAAGTTTGGTGTAATTCTCTATTTTCCATCCTCTTTCACCATTAGAAAGCTTGCTTATATATCCTTGGAGAGGCTCAACAATCTTGAGATATCCTTGGGGAAGGTGAGGATTTTCCTCCTTTAGTTGAGGATCTTCCCTAGGATCATGGTTGGACTAGGGATTCGAATCCAACTGCCTTCCAACAATGAAAAGATGCTTCCCCCATTCATCTCAACAGCTTAACAACTGCCCAGAATAGGTAGTGCTCCCTCAAGCGGGCCATCAGAGTGTTGTAGCACTCCTTGAAAAGGTTAAGGGAAGCGCCAACACTCCAAAATCTATAGCACTCCCTCAAAAGGTCTAGGGGAGCGTTATAACGCTCCCTAACAATGTAAGGGGGAGCGCTGGCGCTCTGAGATAGTGTAAGGGGGAGCGCTCCTCTCCAAAAACTCAGTTTTTAAGGTGCTTTCAGATGGAAAAAGGTTTGCAAGCCTGTTGACTCATTTCTCCTCTTCCAAATCAGATGTTTGAGGTGTTTCAAGTGTCTTTCTCATGTCATTATAGGCACGACATAGGCATCATGGCAACATGCTTTCTTTGACACTTTACAACACTTGTGAGCAACATGTGACACTTGCGACCTTGTGAGCAAAATGCGACACTTGCGACCTTTGTAATGATGACACTTGCGACACTATCAAAGTGAGTAATTTTGATGTGTAACAGTGGGTCTGACTGTTTCAGCATTTGACAAACACTATTGATCATTACAACAGGGCCCACGGGCCTTGACCTTAGTTAGTCTAGACTTTTCACATGCTGAGAGCACTACTTGTATATATTTTTTGAGGGCATAAGCCCCATGACTCGTTACTGGTCATATTTTTGAGGTGCTTGCGTCCACCTATGTACTCTGATGACTATGATATTATATATGGATTTTTATTTCTTTTTGTGTCTTATGGATCATATTTTCCTTTAAAAATGTAAAAACATATTTATGTGTATATTGTTTTATATGTGTGCGAGATGCTAGTCTAAAATTTGAATAGCGAGAGTATCTGTAACTTGGTTTAATCTCCTAGGAACATGAAAATATGTAATATAATCAAAGCTTCGTTCTAAGAGACGTACCCTAAGGAATCGTCAATGTAAAGTCGAATCGTGAACATGATAGACTCTATTTAACTGAGACACAACCAACTGAGCGTATAAATGGACTCGAAGATGAGAGATACCAAATGATAGGGTGTCACAAAGCAACTCAATAACTTCACTATACTCGATGACATTGTTTGTAGTGTCAGCTAAGCATATACTGTTGGAAGATAATAACTGGCCTCGAGGTGTAAAAATTACCCAAGCTGTGGAGGCAAGCCTCCGAGTGTGCTGGCTAGCACCGTTTGCATACCCAATGAACACCTCTAATTCACTTGACATCTGCCACAGTGAAAAAAGATAACATAAAAAATGACATGTCCATACTACTAAAAGAAACTAGAAAGTAATAGTACAAAGACTATACATATGATACAAAAAGTTACCCAAGGTGACCTACCTATGAGTAATACTTCTTGATGTAGATCCCATTTCTAGGCTCCACGAAAGCATTTCCCTCAAAGTCAACCAGATGATAAGCACCCTTTTTTAGAACCTCTTTTATGATGAAAGGTTCGAACCACATGGGTTTGAATTTTCCTGCCCGCAGGGGGTCCTTATCTTGGTCATAGACTAGGACAAGGTCGCCTTCAGAGAAAACCCAAGGATGAACATACCAATCATATTGACACTTGACTTTATGTTTGTGAGCCTCGTTGGCTAGGGCCGCATCATGACACTGCTCATTGAGCCGCTCAAGGTATAATAACCATTCTTCAAGTGGAGAAGTGTCTAGAAATAACTGTACTACCAATTTTAGGGACGTGATTTGAAATTCGATAGGAAAGACTGCTTCCATCCCATAAATGAGTTGAAAAGGTGAGAAACTGGTTGTAGTCTTAACAGACGTTCGGTAAGCCCATAATGCCGAGTATAACATCAAGTGCCAATTTGACTTGGTTGAGTTGATCGTTTGTTGTAGGATGGTCTTAAGAGATTTATTTACAGCTTCCACTTGACCATTTCCTTAGGGATAGTAGGGTGACAAATTTTCTTGCCACAATCCAAGATTTGATGTTAATTTAGTCATCATTTGGTTCTAAAAGTGACTGCCATGGTCAGTGACAATCTCTCTCGGGACGCTGAACCTTGCTATTATCTGGTTGAATAAAAAGAGAGTTGCAGTCTCCCCATCATCTTTAAATGTTGGCATAGCTTCGACCCACTTTGTGAAGTAGTCTACGACCACAATGATATAACGGTGCTCCCTTGATAAAGGAGGGTTGCATGTAGTGTAATCAATCCCCCACTTAGTGAAGGGAACAACTGTGATGATAGGAAACATGGGAGAAGAATGTGCCCTCATCTTCTGAGAGAAGATCTGACATGGGTGGCACTTCTTGACCAATTCGATACAATATTTGATGAGTATCGGCCAGAAGTAACCTGCTCGTAAAATCTTTTGGGATGTTGCCAACCCAGACAAATGACCGCCACATGCTCTGGTATGGAAATCGTTAAGCACGATAACTGCTTCTTTGTGAGTGAGACATCGATGCAGGATGTAGTCTACACCTCTTTGATACAATGTATCATTGAGTATGAGATAATTCTTGGCTTGATGGCATATATGGCGATGCTCATCCTGAGAAGTAGAGATGGGGCACTTCAAATTCCAGAGATAGATAAGTATATCTCCATACCAGGGATCCAAATATGCGATCAAAAACGTATCTCCTCTGATAGGAGACTCTTCGGGCATAACATCACCTGACTGAACTGGAAGTTCCAAAATAAGTTCTGCAAAGACCAGTGACTTTTTGGATTTCGCTGAAACGAAATCTAAGTCAAATTCCTGTAGGATGACTATCCATCTACTGATATTTCCTCCTATTACCCATCATGTCAACATGTATTGAAACAAATTCACAACGACAATGATGGTGGTCTTGCGAAACATAACATAATGATGGAACCGTTGAACAGGATGGACTGCTGCCAACGTAATTTTTTCGATATGAGAATAATTAAGCTCCGGTCTGACCAGGCCTCGGCTCAGGTAATAGATCACATATTCTGAGAGAAAATCATCTTCCTGAACTAATACCATGCCAATGGTGGACTCTGTGGCAACCAAGTATAATAAGAAATCTTTGTTATGGTTGGGTGGCTGAAGCAGAGGGGCAGTTGTGAGGGCATGTTTCAACGCATTGAAGGAGCATTGAGCGACATCGTTCCAATGAAAAGGAAGGTCTTTCTTCAGTAAGTGCATAAATCCCTTTGTTATCTCGACATAGTTGGTGATGAAACGTCTTAAAAAATTTGCCTTGCCCTGTAGACTCTGAAGTTGAAGGATTGTGCGTGGGGGAGGCAACTGAACTATTGCCTCAAACTTGAGAGGATCGACCATGATCCCTATTATTGACACTATGAAACCTAACAAACATCCTGATGTTACACAAAATCTGCACTTGTTTGGATTCAAGAGAATCCGGAAGTAGTTACATCGCTCAAAGATAAGTCGGGGGTGTGTAAGATGATCCGTTCTCTTGTGAGATCGAGATGCTAAATCATCTAAATAGGCCTCGACTATATGCTTGAGATCATGGAAAGAAAAAGACATGGCCCACTGAAAGGTCTCTCCAACATTTTTGAGACCAAAGGGCATCTTACGATACGTGAATATACCCCATGGACAAATGAATGTCGTTTTGTGCTGGTCTTCAGGTTTGATTTGTATTTGATTATATCCTGAAAAACCGTCCATGAACAAGAAGGCCTCGCACCCTGCACATTCATCAATTATCTGGTCGATGAATGGTGTGGGAAAATTATCTTTTGGACAAGCCTTGTTCAAATCATGGAAGTCAGTACATACACGAATTGTGCCCTGTTTCTTATTGACCGACACAGGATTTGACACCCATTGGGTCAAATGAATAGGATAGATAAAACCGGGTTTTAGCAGTTTCTGAACTTCAACCTTAATGGCTACTGCTTTCTTGGGATTAACTGTATGAAGCTTCTGCCGAACAGGCTTGGCATCTAGATAAGTTGTGATTTCATGTTCGACTATTTTTGGATTGATGCCTGGAGTTTCCTTGTAAGACCAGGCAAAAACGTCGCAGAATTCTTTAAATAGATTTGTGTAGATTTGAATCTCTCTGGGGGAATAGTTAGCTCCGAAGAAAACATTCTCCATGATTCCAGGGGTTCTGGAGATATTAATCGTTATGGTTTCAATGATAGGTTCCATATTACCCTTGGCATAAACTGCATGTGCAGCTAAGGGATTAATAGGACAAGACCTATCTCTAGTCATAGTCAAGGTGAATTCTCCGGCTTCGATTTTGCTTAACTCTGGGAGGAAGTATGATCTATGATGGAAATCATCCTAGGGTTTGTTTGAAATAGTCATTTCTTCATCGGAAGGCAAGACTAAGTCTAAAGAATCGGTGTCAGTGAGAGATCCTTGAGCCCAAATAGACTCTAGAAGAGGATCTAACTCTTGTGCAGGAGTTGGATCTATGTCGATCGAAGCTTGTTGGACTAAAGAGTATGCTACTTCAGTTGCAGAAAAGGGCATGGACATGCCAGGGTGCCCTATCCCTTTCATCATGGCTGATGGGGAAGGAAGTATCCACGGATCGTTGAAGTAAGTCGTGCGAAATGACGAAACTTCGAAAATCTCAACCTTATAGTGGTCGGATATGAACTTGACATTGCCTTGAGGGGGCGGGTAATTGAAGATACCCATCAAATATGGGCACAAACCAACCCCTATGTTGACTACGCCTGGTTGGGGATTATTAATCATCAGGACCGTGGATACCCCCAATGAAGGGTCAGGTCTAGAGAAAGAAAATTGATCAATGGTCACAATCCAGTCCTCATGTGGAAATAACAAGACCCGAAAAACTGTAGCAACCACTGCTTGCATGGCATATGTATAACTCCTTCCTAATAAGAGATTGTAGTCAAGGGACGTGTCGACTACTTCTACCTCGATGCGCACAGTCTTCCCTCCTAACTGCATGGGGAAAGAGGGAATGATACCATGTGGTTGGAATGAATGACCGTCAAAAGCAGTGAGAAGAGTAGGTGATGGAGACAAAATGGGTTGTCCAATGGCCTTCCAACATGCCAACGACGTAACACATATCGAGACGCCCTCATCAACCACCATGCAAAAAATATTCCGAGTAAAATTTTTCATGGGGTGAGCCACTACTATTTGAAATTCTATGTGGTAAGGCAGACGAGGTTTTAAGTCGGTTGTATCCAACATGATTATACCCAGATTACAAGTCTCGGTAGATCCTAAAGTGGCTAACAAATATTTCCTCTGGGATGGGTAGCTTTGGAGGACCTCCAAAGAGGACATCACATAAGGGGTTTGAGACAAATCCTCCACCACATAATAGTTTTGGATGGCCCTTGCATTTGGGTTGTGAGAAGCTTTCTTGATGTGCCTTTTGGGATGCATGTCATTGTTTCACCCAAAGTCTTCTCGATTTGGAGAGGAAGAGATGGGAGTTCGGCTTCTTTGCTCTTCTTAGAAGAGCTTGGTTTACTGTAGTCATGCACTCTAGTTGATATAAAAGCATCACCCTTCATCATATACATTCACGGATGGGGGGTTGTTCGAAGATGGAGAGGGTCCCTGATTGCCCCCTTCCACGCTTGTAGAGGCTTGGGTTAGGTTTTTCCCATGTTAAAATGGATTGGTTAACACAACAGGTTGTTGTTGTGTCACAAAATTTTGGGCCTCTGCAAGCTGAGGACATTGGTGGGTCAGGTGGTCTTCCACGCACAGGTTGCACGGATACCTAGCCTTTCGTTTCTCAACATTGCCCCCGCTAGCATTATTAGTGGGTTTCTTATCCCCCTTACCCTTCTTTTGTTGTTTTTTTTTTCCTTCAGGCTGTTGGTGGCCTTTGTATTTGTTGATTGTATTGAATGTACATATGACGTTTGGGTAGGGGGAGCAACCAAAACAGTAGCTTGGCTGGCCGCTATGTGTTGTATAGACAATTTTTGCAATTGCTTCGTTAGTTGCTCAGCGGGCTTTGTTTGTGCTGAACCAACAATACCATTGACATGTGGTCCAGCTCTCTGTCTGGTTTTATCAAGTATTGAGCGTGGTGCATCTGGAAAGATCTCATATAATAAACTGGACTAAGAGTAGATTAGCTCAAGTTGTTGAGCTCTCATGATGGAATATTCTTCGAAAAACACTCCTGACATCGCGACGTCTTTGGATAACTATGGGACCAAAGATTTAAAGAACCACTCAAGAAGGAATGCTGGTGGGACTGACACCTTAATTAAACTTTTTCGACGTCTCCATTCTTGGATGTGATCAGAGATATGGTTTTCTTTTGTCTGTTTGAAATTGGCCAGCAATTCTGTGCCAACGTCGTATCTCACAGGTAATTGGAAATGGTTTAGGAAAGCCATTGCCAATTCACCGAAGGAAGATTATCTTGAGAGGTCGAGCTCAATGTACCATTTCGCGGAACTCCCAATGAGAGTACGTTGAAACAATCACAATTGTACGGAGTCGTCTTTTAACGAATTAGATGAGCACCAAAGGTGAAAAGTAGTCACATGATCTCCTGGATCTTCGTTAGTATTGGCCTCAAACTTTGGTATGTCCGAAGGCAACTTCATCAGTATAGGGGGACAATGTGGATCATGACAGATAGGGTCATTCAACAACCTTGTCAAGTCTGGAAAATGCAAGGTTTCTAGGAAAGGTAGTTTGGGTTGCTAGTGATAACCATGGAAAAAGGGACCTGGAGTTTGACTGGCACCAGGTTGCCAGGAAAAGTTCGGCTGCTGGCTTGGGTTCTGATAAAAACCATGGCCATGACCAGCGTACAGATTCTGCGTGTGAGGAGACATCATCGACTGATTCCTAAAATAGGACGTAGATGGTTGGGTGTGAATTACATTCGAAGGAATTTGGGAAGGGTTACCCCATGCCGATCCTGTGGGCATAGGCATAGAACCCTGTACGAGGTTCCATTAGTTGTGAAAATAATTTCCCCAGATCGAAATTCGTGACAAGGGAACTGATCCTTGCCAAGAATTCCAAGGTCGTGATGCGGAAGAAGTTCTTGGGTTTGCCCCCTGTATAGGAATAGTACCCTGCATAGGAATAGGTTGTCCATAACCAGGGTTTCCCCCAGTTAGGAAAGAAGTGGACGAGAAAGTGTTGTTACCAAATGAACCAAACAAATAAAATGGTGTCGAACCTATCGACATATTATGAGAAGGTGGTCCTTGAATCCCTGCTCCAAATAAACTATGGTGTGTGGGTGGCCCGACGGATTGCTGGTGGGTGCCACCGAGCGAAGGGGATGAAGGAGGTATATGACCTCCCCCATAAGGGAAAGCGTTAAAAGGAGATGAAGTTCCCCCCATGTGTCCTTGCAAGGGAATGTTAGAGCTCCCTTCCCCCAAACTTAAAGTTTGTAAAGTGGAGTAGGAAAGTGCAGGACTTGTACTTGAGTTAGGCATCCCGTATGAGAATGGAGGGCCTGTTGCACTCGGTGTGAAAGGGGCAGTGGCCGCCACCATAGACGGGATTGGACCACTGCTTGAGGTAGAGGCGGTCGATACCATGGTGGCTCGGACTGGTGACAGTGGGTTAGGAGGTGGAATATCCCCTGTGGTGACAACTGTAGTGAGAATTGAAGAATTCCCAGAATAAGTGGCAACATTTGTTTCCATTTCTACGTGTGACACTATCTGGCACTCGTAAGGGTGAATTTGTACGATGATGGGCACCGAAAGATTAGTGGTTGGAGTTTCATATGGACCAAGAGATTTCACTCCAAGGTATAAAATGGTTGTTTCCTTTGGATGTTTGTCGGGTATAGTTTGCTGTAACCCGGTTGCTTCAAAAGACCCTTGTTGGTCTAGATTTCTCCTTAGTGGTGGCGGAGGTGGCTCTAGTGTAACCGATGATAGGCCCAGAAGCCTTCGTGACTGGTGGAGCTCATGATCCTCCACTGTGTGAGAAGATCAAAGACACACTAGGGATTTCTATTCATTCAAAAGACAACACACACTAAAAAGGTCCCTCTAAGATAAAACAAGCAAACACTAAACTAGCTGGAAGAATAGTTACAACAACCAACACTAGAGAAACTTACCGGTACAAGTGCAACTCGAACACGGAAGCACCCTCCGGGTATACTCTGCAAAGTGTGGCTCGATGTCTGTCCTGGGTACCATGATATACCCCCGCAATCACCTCTGTATGTCTCTAAAAAAGATAGGCAACTAGGTTGCTAGCACGTGAACAGTCACTAGGCGAGTAGAATCGAAAGTCGGGTAGACCACAATGAGAAGGGTATCGAGCCTGAGACCTATCAAGGGTATCAAAGGAAAGTGGTCTGGAAGAAAACTGAGGACCTTGAATGGATTCGAGACCCACAAAGCTCCGTGGAAAATGCAATTGACAGAATCCCAAGACAAGCCCTCTATATGTGTTCTCCACTACGATTGGTCCAGCTTTGGAGGGGTTATCTCCACTACCTTTCCACACGCGACCTCTTGTTTATCCCTTGTGTTATAGGGGGGTCCTGGATAAATTTCATGAGACTGGACTTTGACACTCCCTAACTCAGACTCTAATGTTTGATTTAATGGCCTTGAAGAGTTTCCTTTCCAACCTAATTCAAGGCCCTAACCCTAAACTAGTTGGTTGACCCTACCAACATAAAAAGTCTAATGAATTTTAGATTTAGCATTAATTTTTATGTCTTGTCTTAAGTCAAAGGTTATGAAAGTGAAACTACTGATGTTTGAAAGACTAAAGTAAAATAAACAGAAAGATAGAAACAAAATAACTTCTCTTGACTCAAATCTTAAACAACTTTTCAAACTAAAATTTTTCTAAGATCTTTGAACAACAAACTCAAAGAAGGATTTCACTTGACTACGAGCTACTTATGATCTAAGTAAACCATCAAGAAATTATGAAAGGAAAGACTTTTCCATGGTTACTAATGCAAAACAACACTATTTAACCAAACAAAGAAATAAAAGTTTTTTTTTTATTTGAATGCTCACAAAGCAAAAAGGAAAAATATCAACAAGTAAAAACCAAGAAAACTTTTGGCCTAAGCGTAGATCACAAAGAGTCACTTTAAAAATCACACACAAGCAAATTAAAACTGGACTCTCACACTTGTCTATAAACCCTATTAAAAGAAAATTTTGAGGAAAACTTCTTAATGAAAAATAAATCTATTGCTGTGATCAAACCTAAGTTACTGACTGCAATGACAGAGACCCAAAAACCTAAGAGGCATAAATCTTGTTAAATTAAAGGATGACTACCTCACCTTCAAATTTTTTTTCTCCACAAGCACACTGTTGACAGTTCAACAACAAGCGTGTGCATGCGAGCTGTGTAAAGTCAGAGTGTGTGTACACGTGTGCTAGCCTTATACAGGCCGCGTGTATCTCTGAAACTCTAAGACAAATGAAAGGCCAAGCAATCCAACCCAGGTAGAGACTACTGGTACTGAGAAC
>ML915357.1:3933-14514 GCA_009831015.1 Picea engelmannii
CGCTGGTAACTAGCTCCTGATGTGAGACATTGATGTTCTCTACAGAAGGTGGAGTAGAGTCATCAAATAAAATATGAAAGTGGTTGTCATCCCAGAAATGACAACTATCCATATACCAATCATCACAATCTGCCTCAAAATCACACCAAGCATATATTTCTTGATTATATTCATCCCTGAGGCCCACCATAAGAAATCTCTCCTGCATGTTATTCAATGAATCTTGAATACTATGAAAACTATCATTGAGGTCGTCTGTGAGGCAGTCTGTGAGGCCATGTACAAATGCATCCAATCTGTCATCCAATGTGTGAAACAATTGGGGTTTGAATGATTCAATAATTTCTTTCAGGTTTTGAGAAGAAATAGCCATTTGAGCATCCTATGAACTCACCCAATAAGTTACGGCAGAAAATCATGGCTTTTTCTGGAAAAACCCTAAAAAATTGTTGAAGTTAAAATGCTCATAACTTCACTTCCCGGACTCCGTTTCGGCTGATTTTTTTTTTTGAAATTGGATGAAATTGTGAGAAGAAATCATATCTGTAACTTGCTTGGGAAAATTCGGCCTCCAACTGCTACATAAATAAATAAAAAAATCGTGTCGCCGTCCGTAGAAAAAACCCTGAAAATTTACAGATTTTAAAACTTCAATATCTTGACTTCCCGGACTCCGTTTCAGACGATTTTTTTTTTTTAACTTGGGTGTTTTTTTTAGAGGAACTCATATATACAACCCTTTTCTGCAAATTTTTTCACAAAAATATACCAAAAACTTTGAGAATGTCGTGGCCCTCTTTTTTTCCATCTCCGAAAAAAAATATGAAAAAATAAAAATTATTTGCCCACAACTCCGGCCAAGGAAAGTGCTCTGATACCACTTGTTAAGAACCGAAGACTGAACAAAAAAGCACCACAACAAATATACAAGAACAATATGCAAAATATCATTTATTACTATCAAACCCTTAGGGTAGGGCAACACCATACAATGGATCCTATTATGGAAGGGATCCTCTCCTGTTCACTTGCCTCTTCGAGGGGGCATCCTCCTATTGAGCTACATCTCCACAATACAATACTTCTCTTCATGTCTCATTACATTTCTTGAACCCCTTTATATAGTGCTACCATCACCTAAGAACATTATAGAGGAGGAATCTTCTAGAAGTAGAACCTTCTAAGAAGTCCTCTTACATTTATTATATCTAATTACCCATTTATTATATCTAACTACCATAGTGGGTCTTATTTAATAATATAGTGGACCTAGTCCACCTTACATTGAATGACCTCCACTATAATCACTATGGGCCCTCTGGGCCCCCCCACTACCTCTCTAGCTACCTTACAACCTCTCTAGCTACCTTACACACTACCTCTCTAGCTACCTTACAACCTCTCTAGCTACCTTACAAAATACCTGGTCCCCTTGAGAAAATTCATGTTCAGATTGACCTTGATATGCTTGTTGCTTCATGTGGTTCTGAGCCATGAACAAATTGTCTTTGAGGGCACGAAGAATACCCTCTCGGACTGCAATATTTTTTTCAACCTCCTGAACCTTCGAAACCCCTGCCATGTATGAGAGAATCGACAATGGATTTTGGCCATACACTACTTAAAAAGGAATCATGCGAGCAATTGTATGGTAGGTTTTGTTGTACCACCATTCAACTAGGGGTAACCACTGAACCCATTGATATTTCCTCTCAGATGCAAAACACCTCAAATATGTTTCCAAACACTTGTTGACAAGTTCAGTCTGGCCATCTATCTGGGGGTGATAAGTGACACTAATATGCAATTGGGTGGCCTGTATCTTGAACAATTCTTGCCAAAAATTGTAGGTGAAACTGGGATCTCTGTCAAATACAATAGAATGAGGCATGCCATGAAGCTTGATTATATTATCCAAGAAGATTTGAGCCACCGTGGATGTTGTGAATGGGTGTTGAAGAGCACAAAAATGAGCATATTTGGAAAGATGATCGACGACCACCATGATGACTGAATTATTTCCCGGTTTAGGTAAGCCAATAATGAAATCCGTAGAAATATCTCTCCAAATAGCAAAGGGGATGAAAAGAGGTTGGAGTGTGCCTAGAGATCTGACCGTTTCTCCCTTGTTGTGTTGACATACCTCACATTCAACCACAAAGGTGTGGATGTCATGTTTCATTCTATCCCAGAAAAAAGAACCTTTGACCCGTTCACAGGTTTTGGTAAACCCTTAATGCCCAGTTGTGGCGAAAGCATGAAGTTTAGAAAGCACCATGGATTTAAGTTGTGATGGTTTGATGAAGTACAAACGACCTTTGCAACGATGCTCTTCATTGTGCTAAGAGTACCTTGGAAAAGCTGGATAATTGTGTTGCAATTGGTGGATCACGCTAGAAATTTTGGGGTCTTGCAACCATTCTTGACAAATAGCTTGGAGCCAATTTGGTACAATGAAAAAGAGGGAGAAAAGCGACATGTATTCTTCATACTTCCAAGAAAGAGCATCTGCAACTACATTTTGCTTTCTGTTCTTGTAAATGATCTTATAATCGTATCCAAATAGCTTAGTCACCCATTTTTGTTGCTCCGGTGATGAAATTCATTGTTCAAGAAAATACTTGAGACTATAATGACCAATTTTAATTTGGAAGCGTTGTCGCAATAAATAATGACGCTAGAGATCCATATCATGCAAAATAGCTAACATTTCGTTTTCATAAATGGATTGGTGAAAATGTTTATTTGAAAGCTATTTGCTAGTGAAGGCCAAAGGCTTGCCATCTTGCATGAGGATGATGTTGGATCGGGTTTTCATTAATGCCAAAGGTTTGATTAATTGATGTCAAGTGATTGATTGACTCCAAAGGATTGATTGATTGATGATTGATGTAATATGTATTGTCCTTGATGAGAATGGATAGATATCAAGTGGAATCATAGTCATATGATGTAATACATAGATGAAGATGGTTCAATGAGTTGTCATTGATACATGATGAATAGATTAAGATGGATCAATGATTTATCATTGATATGATGCATAGATGAAGATGGATCAATGAGTTGTAATTGATATGATGCATAGTTGACTCATTATTGTCTTATCATGGTTGATAAGGTGTACAAATGGATGAACTCCAAAGTGGTCCCCTTATGGTGAAATCCCTCACGGGAAGACGCTTTGCGGTTGAGTTATCCTAGAAGTATGGTTGGAAAACCCATTCTCATATGTCGAATAATGAGATGAAGATCAGTGAAGTTGTTGGTGAAACTATGAGAGATGGATAATGCTTATCATACCATTTCCGTTGGTATGTGTAACATCACATAACTCCTCACGGTTTGATATTTATGGCCTTACGAAGATGAAGGACCCTCATATGTTGGCTTGAAGCCCCAAGAAGTCAAAGAAGCCAAAGTGCTTGAAAAGAAGAAATTATTATTTAAATGGTAAATAAAAGTGAAAAAGTCAAGGAGGATTATTTAAATAATAAAGTGAGGTGACAAAATTGAGGAGGGTTATTTAAATGATAAAGTAATGGAGAACTTTCTATTTATGGAAAGTGGTTAACCCTAAAAATGAGGAAAATAGGTTTAGTGACCTAGAAATGGGTTAAGTGACCTAGAAGTGGGTTAAGTGACCTAGAAGATGCTTCTAAGGAAGCTACTTGGAGAAGTATAAATAAGAGGCAAGGGTCTCTTGTCAAAGTACATTTTTGGGAGGATCTCTTGTGTATCTCTTGAGCATGATTGAAGATCTATTCTGAGAGAGAAAAATTATGAAGGATCTCATGAGCGCATCAAAGTTTCGGCAAGTCTAATATCATGATGACAAAAGTCTCGGAAGCTCATAAACCCTAGTTTTTGAGGTATATGCAGGTTCTAGTGGGCTAGGACGTGTACATACGTTGGTTATATAAAGACAGGGCACGTACAATGGATGAAGTCATGTACATTGGTGGTTGAGTTGATGACATGCTCTTGAAGACTGAAGCAGGCTCCAAATCTATAGTCTATGGGCTCAGATCTGCCATAGAAATTCTGGTATGGTTATATTATTGTCTTGATGGATATTATTGCTTGTTATGTGGTGAATGCTTAAGGCATTATTGGTATGGTTGTTGTGACGTGGTTTGTGTTGGTTGATGGAGTAAGCAACAGTCTTATGATTCAGTGTTGATATGATTGCTATAGTATACTGGTTTCTTATACATGAATGAGTAGCATTCATATTGTATGGTTGAGTAGCATGAATAAGTTGTTGGAGAGATTGGATGTGTTGTGATTGGTTCTGGATCAGATTGGACAATGAAAGACAGATGAGAATGTGATTGAAGGTTGCAGAGGAGAGTTGATCTTGAAGAGAAAACCCTAAGTAACTCAGAAGGCATACACAGGCTGTAGTACAGAGTGACCGCGTACATACGCAGGATGTAGTGTGCTAGGGCGTGTACATACGCGGGCTGCACTACTGACAAGTCGCGTACCTGTGACAAATTGATATCTGTGGAGGATTGTTGCCTCAACTCAGTTGGTGCTAAGGATGTAAGTTGAGTCTTGCACATAGAGCTGGTGCTCTTGTAGAGTTTTACTCTATTCAGTTGTTGTTGATAAAACCCAAGGATTGAAGTCCGTAATAAAAAGAAAATTGTATATAGATCTTGTGTTCTTTGTGTTCCTTGTGGTGATGATTTGTTGATGATATATTGTTGATATATGTTCACATATAATTGATTATAAGTATAGCAATGAGTAATGAGTAAATGGTGATTGCTAACTAATGTGTTTTGTGTAAGAGGGAAGTTTTGGGAAAAAGATCCCTACAATGTTCACCCCCCCCTATTAGTGTAGTAGGTGTGTCCAACAATTGCTATCAGAGCAGGCCTTCACTATAAGACTTAACAAGCTTGGAGGAGATATATAGACACACAAATGGATGACGAAGTTCCAATCCTTGATGAGGAAAACTATTATACTTGAAGAATAGAGATGAGAGTACACTTGAAGGAAATGGGAGTGGGTATTTGGAAGGCAGCCATTGGTGGATCAGTTTCTTTGAATAACAAGTCAAAGTTTGCAGCTCAAAGGGAAGGAAAGAAGAATGATGCATTGGCTCTCAAGACCATTCTTAGTGGACTCTCAAGCCCTATCAAAGAAAGCATGGGACAATGCACTTATGCCAAGGATCTATGGCTAAAGCTAGAGGAGACATATCAAAGCAAGAAGGAAGATATTGAAGATCACTCCATCAAGATCATTAAAGGTAAAGAATCTCCAAAAACCCTTGAATGCATTATTTCTAAATGTGATCTTGGAAACATTTCAAATGAAATCAAAGAATCAAGTGATGATGTTAGCACAAATGAAGATCTTGAAGACATTTCAAATGAAAGCAAAGAATCAAGTGATGATGTTAGCACAAATGAAGATCTTGAAGACATTTCAAATGAAAGTAAAGAATCATGTGATGATGTTGGAAAAAAGGAAGATCTCGAAGGTATTTCAAATGAAGGTAAAGAATCTCCAAAGACTCTTGATTGCAATGATTCAAAATGTGATGATGTTGAATTTTTCTCTACAAGTGAAGAAGAAAATCAAGAAATAGTTTGTGTAGAGTTTGATGGTAGTTGTCCCATAGAAATAGTATAAGAAGATCTATTATAAATTCAAAAGAAAGTTGAAGATGGTTTATATGAATATAGAAATGATCATCATTATATATACTATAGCTATCTTTCAGATAACACTAAGAAGTTTCTTAGGAGGAGTAAAGGGAACATCTTGAAGTTAAGGGAAATGTTGAAGGAACAAGAAGAGAGTAATAAAACTCAATTGGAAGAAAAGGAAGAAGAGATCACAAGAATAAAGAATGAAAAAGAAGATATGAAGGTAGATGATGAGATTAGATTTTTTTTTGAAACTATTGTCCATCTCAAGACCCAAATTCAAGAAGACAAAAGGGTAGAGGAACTATTGAAGAATCAAATAGATGAAAAGGAAGAGTCATGTCATAAGTTAGAAGCTGAAGTTGTTGACCTTAGAAAGAAGGTCGAGAAGTCAAACAAATTCTTGAATAGCTCACAAATCTTGAATGAGATCTTGGAAAGTCAATGATCACCATATGATAAATCAGGTCTTGGATACAAGAGAGAAGCTACACATGATGAAGAAAGCACCTCAAAGAAGCATGAGGTAACTCCCTCAAAGGATGAATACAATGTTCGAAATCCACCATCTACACAAGGCAAGGAAAGTTTCAAAATAAAAAAGAAAGGAAGACATCAAGAAGCCATCCTTACACCTCAAAGAAGATGGACACCAAAGCAAAGGTATGAAAGAATTTTTCATGGTCAATGTTATTCATGTAATGAATATGGTCACAAATATTTGGAGTGAAGATCTTATGCAAGGAGAAATGAAAGAAGATTTCATAACACCATAAGGTGTTGGAGATGTGATCAAGTAGGACACGTTGTTGTTCACTATAACACCATGAGATGCTACAAGTGTAGTGGATTTCGCCACAAATCCCAGGAGTGTTGGAACACAAGAAGAAAGTCTATGATGAGGACTTCACATAGCATGACTAGAAGAAGGAATGAAGTAAGGAAGGGAAACATCTTTGAAAATATGGAAGCTCAAAGCTCAAGTTATGAGAAGTAGGGACACCTTCAGAAGTGGGTGAAGAAGACTGAACACCCGAAGCAGAATGGAAGCCTTGAAGGAAGCTCAAGTGTGTCATTTACTAAAGCATACACGAGTGACAGTGGTAACAATCACGTACATATGCGTTCTGACCTTGAATAGGTCGCGTACATACGGGAGCTGTCTGTGCAACAGGCCACGTATATGTGGTAAAGCCTTGGGAAAGGGGCTATGCACAGGGGTTGCAGCTTGATGTAATGATATAACTTTGTGTTGCAGGGTTTGACATGGTTTGTTGCAGGTTTTGACATTGTTTGTTGCAGGTTCTCATGATTCCATATTGGATTATGTAATGTGATGATAAAAATAATGAAAGGCTATCTTGGATGCATGGCACTAACCCATGAGCATGGATTGAGGCATTTTCGGTTGAAGAACAATGCTCGTTATGACAGTGAAGTTATGGCACCTTGGTTATGTGATATATCTTGATGATGCTAGCATACTACTAGTACATGTATTGTTGGATGCTTAGTATTTTCTATAGTGAATGGAGGATTGATGTTGATCTGTTGGTGTACATGGTTGGTGCATATTTGAGGCTCATCGATATATCTTATGATGTATTATTAGAAGCATATTTGTTGGATATCTTGATGCATGAATTTGGCATATGGATGGGCTACATATTGGGACATGTAGTTGGTGAGTTGATGACGTGATAATGTTGTACATCATTAATGAGTCATAGTTGATGCATGATTGGTACATTCTTAGTACATTGGTAGAGAGACCTACTAGTAGTTTGATTGGCACATGGTTTATGGAGAATTCGGCATACATGTATGAGGATTCATCATGTTGTGGTAGTGATGCATGGTTGATGTACTTGCTTGGTACAAGTGGTGATACATGCTGATATGCATGCTTGGTACACTCATAGATGGCATATGTTTGGATGATAGTGCTTGGCTAAAAGTACACCTTTGGTATTACTTGATTAGCACAACAATTGGTATTTATTTGAGATACTTGGTTATGGCACTTGGTTCATGGTGGAGACATATCATGATTGATATGACACTTGGTTGGCATATTGGTAGAAGCACATGGTTGGCATGTTGATAGAGGCATATGGTTGATACATTCCATTCCAATAATGATATCTTTTGGCACATTGTATGGTGTTGATGTACATAGTTGATGGGTCTTCTGCACGATGAGCACACATTTTGGTACATGATGTACTTGGTTGATATCTTATTCATATTTCATTGTTGACATATATTTTGTTTCATGGTATGGCACGAGTCTTGATGCATGGACAGGTCCAAGGATCGTCATAGAAAGAGCGGTTATTCTATGATCCAGTTGAGCAGTAGCATTTACAACAGAAGCATATTGCAGTGGTAGCATATTGTTCATATTGCAGAGAAGATAGGGGGATACATACCCATAGGGGGAGTCATTCTTCTTCCCATGATTCTATGAGGATATATTTATTAGATGCATACTTGGTAAAGAGCCCTATACTTGAAGAAAGAGCACAGAGGCACAATTCAAGGGGGAGCAATGGTCACAGGGGGAGTATGAGCGATGCATCTTCAACATTACATCATATTGATATCCCTTGTTTAAAAGGGGAGAGATTATTCAGAGGAATATCAAAGGCATTCAGAGAGGGGAAAAACCCTAAGGGGAGAAAGACCCTTTTCCATTGATGTCAAAGGGGGAGAGATAGTCACATTGATGTGATTGATGATTACTGATGGGGAGAGATAGTCACATTCATGTGATTTATGACTATTGATGTAGAGCATGCCTTGTCTACATGTTGACATCAATGATTCGTGTTGACATCAATGTTGGTATTGCCATCAATGCCAAAGGGGTATATTGTTGGATCAGGTTGTCATTGATGCCAAAGGTTTGATTAATTGATGTCAAAGGATTGATGTCAAGTAATTGATTGATTCCAAAGGATTGATTGATTGATGATCGATGTAATATGTATTTTCCTTGGTGAGAATGGATCGATATCAAGTGGCATCATAGTCATATGATGTCATACATAGATAAATATGGATCAATGAGTTGTCATTGATACATGATGCATTTATGAAGATGGATCGATGAGTTATCATTGATATGATGCATAGATGAAGATGGATCAATGAGGTGGCATTGATATGATGCATAGTTGACTCATTATTGTCTTGTCATGGTTGATAAGGTGTACAAATGGATGAACTCCAAAGTGGTCCCCTTATGGTGAAAGCCCTCATGGGAAGATACTTTGCGGTTGAGTTATCCTAGAAGTATGGTTGGAGAACCCATGCTCATATGTGGAATAATGAGATGAAGATCAGTGAAGTTGTTGGTGAAACTATGATAGATGGATAGTGCTTGTCATACCATTTCCGATGGTATGTGGAACGTCACATAAATCCTCATGGTTTGAGAGTTATGGCCTTATGAAGATGAAGGACCCTCATATGTTGGCTTGAAGCCCCAAGAAGTCAAAGAAGTTGAAGTGCTTGAAAAGAATAAATTATTATTTAAATGGTAAAGAAAAGTGACAAAGTCAAGGAGGATTATTTAAATAATAAAGTGAGGTGACAAAATCGAGGGGGATTATTTAAATGATAAAGTAATGGAGGACTTTCTATTTATGGAAAGTGGTTAACCCTAAAAATGAGGAAAAAATGTTAAGTGACCTAGAAATAGGTTAGGTGACCTAGAAGTTGGTTAAGTGACCTAGAAGATGCTTCTAAGGAAGCTACTTGGAGAAGTATAAATAAGAGGAAAGGGTCTCTTGTGAAAGTACATTTTTGGGATGATTTCTTGTGTATCTCTTGAGCATGATTGGAGATCTATTCTGAGAGAGAAAGAGTATGGAGTATCTCATGTACGCATCAAAGTTTCGACAAGTTTGCGATAATGACAACAAAAGTCTCAAAAGATCAGAAACCCTAGTTTTTGAGGTATACGCAGGCTGTAGTGGGCCAGGACGCGTACATACACGAGTTGTATAAAGACAGGGTGCTTATAATGGATGAAGTCATGTAGATTGGTGGTTGAGCTAATGACAGACTCTTGAAGACTGAAGTAGGTTCTAGATATACAGTCTATGGGCTCAGATATGCCATAGAAACTATGGTATGGTTATATTATTGTCTTTATGGATACTATTGCTTGTTATGTGGTAGAATGCTTAAGGCATTCTTGGTATGGCTATTGCGATGTGGTTTGTGTTGGTTGATGGAGTGAGCAACACTCTTATGATTCAGTGTTGATATGATTTCTATAGTATACCGGTTGCTTATACATGATTGAGTAGCATTCATATTGTATGGTTGAGTAGCATGAATAAGTTGTTGGAGATATTGGATGTGTTGTGATTGGTTCTGGATTAGATTGGACAATTAAATACAAATGAGAATGTGATTGAAGGTTGCAAAGGATATGATTTGATCTTGAAGAGAAAACTCTAAGTAACTCAGAAGGCATACGCAGGTTGTAGTACTGAATGACCGTGTACATACGCGGGCTGTGGTGTGCCAGGGCGCGTACATACATGGGTTGCATTATTGATAGGTCGCGTACGTGTGACTGATTGATATATGTGGAGGAGTGTTGCCTCAACTCAATTGATGCTGAGGATGTAATCAAAGTCTTTCACATAGAGCTTGTGCTCTTGTAGAGTTGTACTCTATTCAGTTGTTGCTGATAAACCCCAAGGATTGAAGTCCGTAATAAAAATAAAATTGTATATACATCTCGTGTTCTTTGTGTTCCTTGTGGTGATGATTTGTTGATGATATATTTCTGATATATGTTCACATCTAACTGATTATAATTATAGCAATGAGTAATGAGTAAATGGTGATTGCTAACTAATGAGTTTTTTGTAAGAGGGATGTTTTGGGAAAA
>WSFP011577799.1:0-10581 GCA_009831015.1 Picea engelmannii
TGCTTACTTTCATATATTCATTCTTATTATGTCTACCATGTTATATCATTAATTTCTTTCTCTTTCTTCAATTCCTAAATGGTTAATGAACTCATGCTTTAAAAACTTAACCATAGTCTTAAAAGATCTTTTCAGATCAGTCTTCCTCTGGTAGTTCTTCCTGCACATGGTAGCATGACAATAATTCTTTCACTATTTGTCTGTTCCACTGTTGTTCTTCTGTTATGAGTTCAAATTCTGGTTCCTTAATGAATATCACCCCTCTTATTTGCTTAAGTGTTGCAACTATGTTGGGGTTCTCATGTTCAAATGAAAAAGTGTCTGTAATGTTTTGTTGTAGTATTGGCCAACTTGTAGTTCCTCTGCGCAGTTCCTGGTCCATATACCAGTTTGTTGGGATGCCCTATAATGTGTGTAAAAAATGATGAGGCCATTCTTATGGGGGTGTCATTTTCCACAGCGCTATGCACTTCACCAAGTGTTTTGTTAGTGCCCCCTGTCCATCATATTTCTGTTGTTGGTTGCTTGTTTGTTTTGCGCCAAACCTAATGCACAGTAACCGCTTACATTGGTACAAGTCCTTGATTTTTTCTTTGTGTGTGCCCCACCATCTTGCTAGTGTAGCCTTAAGTGCGATGTCGAGAGCTAACAATCTCTGAATGTCTAATACTTTGTCCTCATATCTTGTTAGGAATTATTTCAAGTCGTTGATTCCACGAAAACTTGGAGGTTATCTGACTTCTATCCCAACCCACCTTACTGCACGTTCTATTCGGGTGCATCTTCTGGTTGAGACCTCATGCAGGCACTGTTGCGAAGTCTCCAGACTAGTGTCTGAGTCGGAAGAACATGACATGATACTTTTCCAACTAAGTACACCATTGACAGTTGGATTAATGTAATCTTCAGTGCACGCGGTGGTCCGATACAACTGGTTAATTTCTTCCAGATATAGACATGTTGGTTCCAAAAATATTTCAGATTTTGATGGATCTAGGGGCGCAATAACCCTATATTCTCTTGACTCAAATGTCATCTTCCTAGTATTCAGGTTGATTATTGCCTGATTTTTAAACTCCCAATCCAATCCCAGTAAGGTTGGATATGGTGTTGTGTCATCCACGATTTCGATCACTTCAAAGTCTGCCTTAGTGCGCACTTCGTCTAGATCTATTGTCACTCCTTTCAACCTCTCTATTGGTAGAAATCTGTGTTGGTTTTCTAGCTTTATTTGGACTGGTGAGTAGCCTAAGGTAGGTTCTCCCATGCATTTCCATGTCTTTTTTGGGTAATACATTCACTTCAGATCCCAGATCTAATATCACATCACCCATGTTAAAATATTCGATGTTGGCATTCAATCTAAACTCTCTGGTGGTTCTCCTTCTAGCATGGAGGTGATTGACTATCCTCTGTTCTAACTTTCCCTTAGAGTTTTTGGTACATCTATCTAACATATTTTGTAATACTATAACATATGATGGATCCTTAAATAATTGAATACAGGATTGCAAGAAAGTTTTAATACAACCTACTTGGTTTCCCGGGTGGAAATCACTGGTATGGTCCAATGCTGATGACATTTCATACATTGGGACGTCTTGGGTATGCTGCACGCTAGATGTAGATGCAACAGTCTGCTTGAGAAAGTCTTGTCTGGCCTCCTTAAAGGTCTCCTTCTCCTTTTTTGCATCAAATCGCTTCAGTGGCTCAGTATTTTTCTTAATCCACTAGTGTTGTATTGGTTCTTGTTTAGCCACATCATCTCCTATTTTAGCACCTCCACACATCACTATGTTGATGTTCCTGCCATCTTCTCTAGCTTCTATAGAGATCCACTATACGTTCTGATTGTTCTGATTTTGTTTCTCTTGTATCTTCCCCAACAATGTTGTGTAATCCTTTGTGTCGTGATCTGTTGCATGATAATACATGCATGTCGCGGGTGATAGAGGGAATTCTCTTGCATAGTGCCCTGATTGTTGGTAGTTATGGAACACTACTGGACCTCTTCTGCATCCAAATCCTCCTCTGCCTCGTCCTCCTCCTCTGTACCCAACATGATCTTCGCACGGTGTATTGTATTGAGGTACCTTATTATACTACGGAGGGTTATACTGGGGCTGCACAGTGTTATACTGCAGTGGTGCCTAATTAAATTGAGGTGCAGCTTGCTTTGTCATCATTTTGTCTTACACCCTATATGTGTCTAACGCCCTTTCCCTTATAATATCCATGGTTCTACATTCTTTGTCATCGTGGCCTACGAACATGCAAAAAGTGCAGTATGCATTTTTTGGTACTGTCCAATATTTCTACATCATAGAACAATGATATGGATCATGCCCATGCGTCTTGCAAATTTTACACCAGGGTCCTCCTATCGGCGATGGATTTGGCATCCCTGTTTCCATATACTTCGTGAATGTTGGACATTCATCCTTATGATTCCCTTATGTTCTACATGTGATACACCAAACAACTTCGCGCTTGTCCTTGCCCTTATTTTGATTGAGTTGAAAGGTAAGATTCTTCAGATCCTCCTTCAACTCCTTTATAGCTAGATCTGTCTTGTGGTACTGATTCTCCTCCATTTGCAAGGCTTCCTACAGAGCCTCTGCTTGAGATTGGAATTTATGTTGTCTGAGTGGGTATTTCAGGTACAGTAACAAAGAATTAACAAACAAATGCCTATGATGCATGTCAGTCATGGCATACCTCAATTTTCCTTTCATACGTTTAAATCACCATTCAATTTCCTAGACAAATTCTCCTGGTTTTTGTCATATTTCTATCATCTTGTTCATGTATTTATCCTCTGAGCTCGGATTCTAGAACTCATTAATCAGTAATTTATTAATGTCTGTCAGTGCCCTTGTCGTCCTAGGTTCACTATTAACATCTAGACTCATGTACCATTCTAGTGCATGGTCTCTTAGCATGATAGCTAGCTGCGCAAGTTTAGTGTCTTCATCAGTGATCTCTTTTGCTTCCCATATCTTTGCACAAATAAACAAGTGTTTCTCAGAGCCTTTTGTTGCCTCTCCTCGAAATTCTGGTAACTGAATGGTGGGATCATGTCCTGTCATCCTGAATGTTGAACTGCTACCTCTACATTATGTAGATACTTGACTAATGATCCCTAAACTAGCTCCCCCAGTTTTTTTTTCCATGTGTAGACGTACTTTTTGTTGTCTTCCTTCTCCTGAAATTCAGTTGTCTAAATGGTGGTGTTCTTTTTGGTGTGTTAGTCGCACATGGGTTTATGGGTTCTACAATGACATTAATATGGATAGGATTTCTACCTTCAGTTCCCTCTCTTGGACCTCTTGTCTTCCTCTCATATGTTGCATGCAGGATTTCCTCAATATTCTCCACAACCTGAAGATTCTCTACCTCTTCTTCATCACTTGCCAAGTCTTCCCTCGCAGTTATGTCTCTCTTCTTTGTGTTCACCTTGTATTGGTAGGGTACTCCACTGTGTGTCTTTCTAGCTGTCACCATGATCCGCTTGATCTAGTCATCATCCATCATGATTGGGTCCAAGGCTTCATCCTTCTTTCCTTTACCCACTTCTCCTTCCATTTATCCTTTTTCTTTCAGTGCTTCCCCCCTTCCCCCATGCACGCAAGAAGTTTAGATGCCTGACTCCATTGTCATTACACCTTTTTTATAGAGAAATATCTTAATATAAGTATACATCGATCTAATGTACCTTCCTCGAGGCCCACATAGAAAATCTTGCTCTGTTGTGTTGTATGACTTTGTGGTATCTACTACAAATTCTGTTATAAAGCCTACTACAATACTGTCGAGACAAAAATCTATTGCATGGGTGAATTTGTTATTCACCTGTTGTAACTGCGCGATCTGAACTGCAGTCCACCCTAAATTTCAGATCCTATTTGTTTCGTGGCTTTCTTTCAACCTCAATATCCACTACTACAATAAGTGTGGAAAATCACAGAAAAATACTTCATGCATATCAGTAAACACATATTTCTCAAGATATTTGCGTGATGTTACTCTAGGGTTTCTGTTATCTTGATGTGCCAAATCTAGCTCCTTTATTTTCAACCATCTCTCTATTTCCTCTTTTGTGGGTCTCCAGGGTATAAACATTCCCTCCTATATTGTCATTATTTTTTACACTTCGGTCCCAGATCTTTCATTCTTTTAACAATTTTTCAACATATCAAACATTCTTTTAACAGTTCTTCAACAGATCTCATCCACTCAATCATACGTTGTTCCAACCAACAATAGAACCATTTGTTGGTTTCTTATCTTAGTTATGCCTTTAACATGATTTGACCCAGGGTCAATCTTATCGGGGATCCAACAAAGCCTCTAAAACTATCGGCCCTTCTGGTAAACTAGAAGGCAACACAGTACACAGAGTGCACTGTGCAGTCTCACCCAAGATAGTTTTATGGGTGGTTGCAACACTCAGGTGCTTGCATCTTGGGAATGAGTGGGGATTTGGGATTGTACTCTGTGATCTTCAGTCAATTACTATATCATTTATCTATCTTAGCTATTATGTCATTCTTTATTCATGCATGTAAATCAACATATCTAACTACTTCACCAAGATATCCATCTAAGATCTAACCATTGACAACAAAGACATAAACAATAAGCATTCCACATAACACATGATTTACCATGGTTCACCCCCTCCTGGGCTATGTCCACAAAGGTTTGGCTATTAATCTCTTTTATTATGGTTCTATCATATATGGCGTCACGTGCACTACAAATCCGTTCATACATTCACAAAAAAGACTCCACGACCTTTACAAGGCTGACTAGATTACACCAGGATCCTCAGCCTACGATCTAACCCTCAAGGTCTAGATACTTTCCTCTTCCATAGCTCATCAGCTTACAAAAGGTATCGGATTATAGTTGTGTTACATACCTGTTACTCTATCTCACGTGAGTAACACACTACAATTAGATCCCCCCCTAGACCTCCTAGGTGTCTATTTATATCTATTTTTGTCTCATCAGCCATTACATTCTCTTACCAAAACCCTAACCTAGTTATGTATTCTTGCATGTTTTCCTTGCGCACTTTTCTCCTCTGCATGCGTGCTTTCCTTTCATCCACTTCTTTTCCTACCAGCTATCTTTCTTTCCCATCTTCTTGCATGCGCACCTCGCATGCCTTTCTGCCAATTGTCTTTCCTCCACATCATGCCTTTTCCCCCAAATGGGCATGTTCTTAACACCTTCTTTAAACATGAAACATGGAAAACTGGGTGTATTCGCGAAGATGCATGCAACTCCAATTGTATGCCATAGTACCAATATTTTGCAACACCTTATAAGGGCCATAGTACTTCGGTGATAATTTATTATCCTTCTTAGATTGCTTGAGGGACATCTGTTTGTATGGTTGTAGTCTTAAAAATACCCAATCCCCTACTTCAAAACTTATTTCACTACGATGTTGATCTACTTGTTGTTTTATGCGATTATGTGCCATGGTCAGGTTGTCCTTTAAGATTTGGAGAACTTGTTGTTGATTCTCGATGTGATCTTCCACTGCTTTAACCTTAAATTTTTATTTTATAAAATAAGTGATGGGCAATGAGTGATATCCATAAAGTGCCATAAATGGTGTCATTTTTGTTGCAGTATGAAATGAATTGTTAAACCACCATTTTTCCAAGGTTAACTACTTGGATCATTGTATTTGTTTATCAGAGACATAGAAACAAAGGTAGCCTTCCAAAAATTTGTTCACCATCTCAATTTGTCCATAATATTGAGGATGATAAATGTGATATGAGCCAATTGAGTACCCAAACAAGAAAATAATTATGTTCAAAAATTTCCAGTGAATATGGGATCTCTATCACTTACAATAATCTTTGGGATTCCATGTAGCTTTTGAACTGTCTCCATGAATGCGACAACAACTGTACTTCCTTTGAAAGGATGAGAGAGTGCAAAAAAGTGTGCATACTTGGTAAGTCTATCAACAATCATCATGATGACACTCTTTCCTTCAGACTTTGGTAACCTTGTGATGAAATCCATGGAAACCTCCTCCCAACACTGACTTGGAATGGATAATGGTTGTAAAAGACCCAGGGTCTTAATCGTTTCCACCTTATTTTGTTGGAAAACCAAACATTCTGCCACAAACCTTTGGACATCAGTTTTAAGGCCATCCCAAAACAATTCCCTCTTGACCTTGTGATAGGTTTTCAAAAATCCCGAGTGCTCTCCTATCGGAGAAGTGCAATTCTAAAAGTACATTTTGTTTGAGTATGGAGTTATGATATAAATATAAGCGATATTTGTACCATAGTGAATCATTTTTCCATGTAAATGTATCGTATGCACTAGAATATTGCCACAACCTTTGAATGAGAGTCCACACTTCTTTGTCATTCTTCCTTTCATCCATTACTTGTGTTATCCAATCAGGTTGGATGATAGATATAGCACAAAGAAATTCCTCAACATCTCCATCCTTTCTTGAGAGTGAATCCGCCACAACATTTTTCTTCCCTTTTATGTAGATGATTTCAAATCCATAACCCAACATCTTGGTCACCCATTTTTGTTTCTATTATGAACATAGTATTTTTTCTAAGAAGTATTTAAGACTATCATGATCTATTTTGACCTTGAAGTGCCTACCTATTAGGTAAGGGAACCATTTCTTCAATGCATGTATTTCCATCATTTCCTTCACATAAATGGGTTTGTGTAAGTCCTTTCCCTTGAGTGGCCGAATTTCAAAAGCAAGGGGCCTTCCTTCTTGCATTAGAATACCACCAATGCCATTTCCCGAGGCATAACATTCCATAATAAAGGTTTTTGTAAAGTCTGGTGTGGTCAAGACAACATCTTTGCACATTGCCTTTTAAGTTGTTCAAAAGCTTGAGTTTCCTTTAGAGTCCATGAAAATGCATTCGTCTTAGTTAATGCAGTTAAAGGTGCTAATATTCTTCCATAGTTCTGAACAAACTTATGGTAGTAACCTTTCAAACCCAAAAACGCTCTAAGATTGTTCAATGTTTTGGAAATCAACCAGTCCATCATGTATTCAATATTGTTAGGGTATACCTTGACACCTTCATGAGATACAATATGACCCAAATACTGTACCTCCTTCACCTCAAAGAAACATTTGGACAATTTGGCATATAGCTATTTCTCCTTTAGTAGTTGTAGCACCCTGTCAACATGTTGAACATGATCTTCCCAAGACTTGTTATATATTAGTATATCATAAAAAACTAATAACACAAATTTTTGAAGGAAGAGATTGCAAATGAAATTCATCAACCCTTGGAATGTGGAAGGTGCATTCGTAAGGCCAAAAGGCATGGCCAAAAATTCATATGGCCTTCATGAGTTTTGAATGTTTTTTTTGGGATATCGTCTTCCTTCATTCTAATCTGATGATACCCTGAACGAAGATCCAACGTTGTGAAGTATATTTATCCATGTAGTTCATCTAACAATTCATCAATGATGGGAATGGGAAACTTATCTTTAATGGTGATCTCGTTGAGCTCTCTATAATCTAGACACATACACCATGAGCCCTCTTTCTTCAGTACCATTACCATTGGTGTCAAGTAATAACTTTGGCTAGGTATAATAATGCTAGCCTCTAACATTTCTTCAACCATACGATCAATTTCACTCTTCTGGGCACAAGGGTATTTGTAAGGCCTGATGTTAGGAGGAACACTCCTAGGAATTAAGTGAATAATATGATTGTTATCGCAAGTGGGTGGAAGACCTCTCGGAATATCTTCAAATAATTTGGAATTCTTATCAATGATCCCTTAGAGATCTAGAGGAATAGATGGCTTAGATGTTTGAACATCTAGCGAACATAGTTGTACAATTACACCCTAATGCACCCTTTTCAATAATTTTGTCATGCCATTAGAGATTAATACCCTACTAGGTTTCCCTGTGATACCCCTTAAGTCAATTTCCTTTCCTTCCAATGAAAATTTCATGAAAATTTCTTGAAAATTAAAATCCATTGTTGTCAATGATTCTAACCATTAGACCCCTAGTACAACATCAACACCACCCATGGGTATAGAAATAAATGGAATATTCATTACATATTACCCCATAGAAAAATTTATCTTATGGAATTTTCCTGAGCAATTGATAGTTCCTCCATTTGCAATCATTAATTGAAACTCTAGTGTTGAATATATAAAGCAATTGAAAGCTTTGGCTAATTTACAATGAATGAAATTATGAGTACTACCAAAACCAATTAGCACTATTACCTTTTTCTTTTTGATATATCCTTCGATATTCAAGGTTTGAGGAGTGTTAATTCCAACCAATGCATAACATGATATGGTGGGACTCATATTTTCAAAATAAATCTCTTCTACATATTCATATTGAGATGGTTCTTGTTCTTCTTCCTCTTCACAATGTATGTAGAATAATTTATTCTCACCACACGTATGTCCCTTAATGTACTTGTTGTCACAATTAAATCATAAACCTTTTCCTTTTCTTTCCTCCAATTGTTGAGGTGCCAACCTTGTAGGTTGAGGTAGTTTAGAATAAGGAAAATTATTCTCTTAATAGATATTAGGGGTGGTCCTTCTAGTAGCCATAGCCAGATTTTTACTTTCAACATTTCTCACCACCCTGAACACATTCTCCAATGATTCAGGTTCCCAAAGGAGAACCTCATGTTGAATGTTATCCTTTAAATTTCCTAGGAAGACATCAATTAGGTTCTCATATGGAATATTTGTTACCTTTATATTCAATCTTTGGAAGTTCTCAATGTGCTCTGCAACTGAACCCTTTTTCTTGAGATTTATTAATTGGTTGAAGAAGGTATTGTTATTGATTAATTGGGTTGGTTGTCATTGATGTCAACCCTTAAAGAAATTCTAGTAGCGAATTCCGGTAGAACAAAGGCTTGAGTAATGGACCCAAGTTTGTTTGATGGATAACAATATGAGTTTTGATATATTTGCAGGTAAAACTATTCTAGATGGATAGTACATGTCATGCCATATTTGGTGGTATGTGGAACGTCACATAACTCCTCACAGTTAGAGAGTTATGGTCATGTGAACTTGGAGAATCCTCATGAGTCATCTAGAAGCCCCAAAAGGTAAAAGTAGGCAAAGAAGAAATTATTTAAATAATAAAGTGAAGTGATGAGTGTACTATAAGTCAAAGAGGATGAAAAAAAAATTATTTAAATAATAAAGTTAATGGACAACTTACGAATTATGGAAAGTGGTTAAGTTAAGTGGACAAGTGGTTATAAGTGGGTTAACCCTGAAATAAAGAAAGTGGGTTAATATGGTTAGAAGGTAACCCCTTGAGGAAGCTACATAAAAGTATAAATAAAAGACATGGGTCTCTCATTCAAATCACACTTGAATAGCATTGAATATCTATTTTTGTGAAAGGTTATTTGGGAAGGTATTATTGATAGAGAAGAGTGTGGCAGAAAAAGTGCAGCAGGAAAAATGCGGCAAAAACTGTGTGGTAGAAAAAGTGCGGCAGAAAAATTGCAGCAGAAAAAGTGTGGCATGAAAACTGTGAAAGAAAAAGTGCAGCAGAAAAAGTGCGGCAGGAAAACTGCGGCAGAAAAAGTGTGGCATAAAAAGTGCAGTAGAAAAAGTGCGGCAGAAAAAGTGCAGCAGAAAAAGTGTGGCAGGAAAAATGTGGCATAAAAAGTGTGTCGGAAAAAGTGAGGAAGGAAAAGTGTGGAAGAAAAAGTGCGGAAGGAAAAGTGTGGTAGAAAAAGTGCAGCAGGAAAAGTGCGACAAAAAAACTGCGGTAGAAAAACCGTAGCAGAAAAAGTGTGGAAAAAAAATTGCGACAGAGAAATCACAACAGTGGATTCACGACAGCAAAACCGCAACAACAGAACATTACAAGAAGAAAAAAGGTATGGTTCTCATATGTTTATTGTTTAATTTATGAATCAAGTTGAGGGTTTGTCTTGTAAATATGTTATATGCCCTCTTGGGATTTTATGGCTTGCTGTAGAGTTGATCTAAGGTAGATCTACTGAAGTTTAGTATTGGTTCATGTTTGAGGGCTTTGCTAAAGTTATTGGTACAGATAGAGGTTGTATAACAGTGAGGTTCTAGTACATGGTTTGAGGTATATACTTGTGGTATAGTGTTTGAGGTATATGTTATCAGATCAGATTGGTTGATGAGTATACAGTGACATGTTTCTCAGTGACATATTCAATTTCTACATTTGAGGTATATGTGATCAGATCAGATTGGTTGATGAGTATACAGTGACAGGTTTCGCAGTGACATATTTAGTTTCTACATTTGGCACTTATATTTCAGGGCGGTTGGACGGGGCAAGGACAGGTGGTTGTAGCCACCTTTTGGTTGTAGCCGAAGAACATAGGGGGTTGTAGCCAAAGAATTGGGGAGTTGGAGCTTCCCTCAAGTTGTAGCCTGAGATACTAGGGGGTTGGAGCCTCCTTCTAGTTGCAGCTAGAAAACAAAGGAAGTTGGTGCTTCCAATTAATGCAATTCTTAAAGACATATAAGAAAAAACATTATGTGGTTTTCTCCC
>WSFP011577800.1:0-10581 GCA_009831015.1 Picea engelmannii
TTCATGTTCAACTCTTAGATTTTCAAACCAATATAGATCCTTTACAATTATCGATATTGTAAGTGCTCTGGTTTTTGTAGTAGGCTAGGTGACAAATGTTCTTGGGCTGAAGAAATAAAATCTCAGTCGAGGAGGGGAAATTGTAGCTCTCAATTTCTCTAGCACATGGGCAACTACGGGAACCTTGGTGAAAAATTGATGAATATGTGGTGCCATTCATTGTAGTCGATTTTAAAAATATTTCTATTATTATTTGAGACATAGCGCTTTTATTTTCACCAAATAGTCAACATTTTCTGAAAGGGAGGCATTGTATACTGCTTCCAATTCTAAGTTATACTTCTCTAGCATGCTTTGGGATTTCTTGAGAGCTTTTGCTATGTTTTTTGATGTAATACCAACTTCCACTTGGGCATTCCTGCCATCCTAAAACCATTGGTGTTCTTGGGCTAATAAGTATGCTTCAACTTGTTTTTTCTGTTGAATTTGTTCGGTGAGAGCATCGTAGGCACATGGGTTGGACGTGGTGTTTTTCCTATTGGTAAGATCCTCAATAAGGTTTATTGGAATTTCAGATGAATTTAAATGTTAAAAAAGTACATGGGCCAATTTCTAAGGACTACATACATGGAGGACACATGTGCACTTGTTCCTTTCAAGTTTACCTTTGTTTCTTCAAACTTTTCATGCTCCTTTTGCAAAATTGTACATGTTTGGTCGACTTTAAGCCTTTTGTTTTGTTGTTCCAATTATTGGTGTTGGTTGACCAAGTGGTGAACCAAGTGCTTCATACAATCAAGTGTATCATAAGTCAGTTCCTCAATGGTGATGTTCAACTTGTTAGAGACTTAATCCCTGCATTCTTTCCATATCTGTTGCTCTTTATGTTTTCTAGTCACAAGTGATTTTTTTCCTTTTAGGAATTATTTCCATCTTAACATGATTTCTTTACCGACCTCATGATATAAGTCCATCATTTCAGTATCAATTTCCTTTTCGAGGTCAAAAATTACCTTAGGAGTACTACTAGGGTCTCCTTCTAGTTGAAAGGTTGTAAAGACATTTGGTCCCTTCTATTTTGTCTCACCTTCCTTCAAGTTCACTTTTTTTTTGTGTGAACGGTGTACTACTAGTGGTGTCTTTGTTGGAGGTGGAGGAATCTATCAATTTATAATGGATGGAATGTATTGGAATAATGGATGATCTATTGGTGGTGTAGATGGAGGCTTCTCCTCCCTTATCTAGTTTATTCCTAGATTTTAACATTTTGCTTTCTCTTGAGTCTATCATCGAGTCCTCTATTGTTGTTTCTCTGTTTTATTTGGATAATCATTCTAATGAGGTTGTTGATGTAGTGTAATTGATTTTTTATTTTCGATCGACTATTGTGGGGTATACAATTGTTATGGGGAAGTAGACTATTGTGGTGGTCGAATGTTTCAAATTTTCTTGTACTATGGGGGTCGGTACTGTGGGAAATGACTCCTTTGTTAGATTGATAGTGGATTGTTGTGGAAAAGGGGATTTAATTTTGATTATGTTGGATTCACCCTTTTTTTCTTTTGCTACCTCGACAACTGCTTCAGATTCTTTGGCTTATTTTTCTGCTTGCTACTACATATTTTCCATGTGGATCTTCATTTGTCACTCAAACATGATGTTTTCCTTCAAGGACTCCATTATAATTTATTTTTATTTCTCTATTGATTCATCATACTGAGGTCCAATGCTCAATTCCAGTACTTGTTTGTGTTTCTGATATAGCTCACGTGTTGTTTTTCCATGTTGAATTGTTTATGCTATGAGTACTTATTATATGACTTGGTCTATGTTTTTCTTTAGATGGGGGTCCTGAAATTTGACTTCTTCTACACTTTGGAGGATGACTTGCAAGCCATCCTTTGTGGATGCACTAAGATATACAATTGGTGTTTATGTCTATTTTGGTTGTTTCTTCCTAGTTGACTTCTTCTTGGGGAATTTTTATGTTGACTCGTCTCTTACTACAAATGGGATAGTATATGCAACAACTTCTTGTTCCTATTTAATTTCCCCATTTTGCAAAGGTGTGATGATGTTGGTGATGGGGGGCATAACAAGCAATGGGATTGGTGTAACTGTATTGGATTGTCACTAGATTTGCTCAAAAATTTGCTCGACAGTCGGTTGATATGCAAGATTTTTTTTTCTTCTATTACACCGTGTGTATACCATACTTTCATACAATAAAGTCCTAACTATATGTCGTTTGATGGGGGAAGTTCCCTTCTGATATTTTGTGAAACTCTCCATCGGTGAGAAGCGTTCTTTAGTGATTTGACCCATTCTTGAAACATATGCCAAGGTTTCGTCCCCTTAGTCAGACCTTTCCAATAAGATACGGAACATTGAAAGGAACATTGTCGGGGTTTTTGTTCATGTGATTATGCAATCTCATTGACTAGGAAAACTTGGATCATTGCAAGCCAAATTAGCAAAGATGGGTACTGGATGGCCTTTCTTGTGCCTTGGAACTCTTCATAATTTGTTATCAGGATGTTGGCATCATGTCCAACCCGATTAAACACCTTGCCTTTCTCAATTGTTTTACCAATGTCTTCAATCATATTCAATTTTACATCTAACACTTGACAAGATGATTTTAGAAACAAGGAGACTATGATGCAGGTCCACTTAATATGCTAGGTGTTTACTTGGATGATGACCAAACCCTTGGAATTATTTTTATTAGTTCTTCCAGTGAACTTATAGATCCAGACTATGGGGTCTATGGTTTTTGGAATTGGGTCCCCTTTTCTAGGAAGACCAATAATTCATCAGATCATACCAGTTGTGGTTAGTACTGAGCAGTTGAACTGTAGATGACCCTGATTGCATCGACTAATAATGAATTTGAAAGATTATTCCTTCCATCCTTCAAATCTTGTGACCTGGGGTTCACTCATATACTATTGAATCTATTCTTTTTCTATATTTAGGGTTTCCTGCCTCCATTTTTTATTAACTAACCCCCACTTTGTGAAGTTTATCCAATGTTTTTCCCAACAGATTTCTTTGATTTGCACTTATTGGATGTTGTTGAGACGGATCTCAAGATCTGATTCATTTTTATTTCCAAATATCTTCTTGGTGTGGGGCTCAACCAATTTCTATTTTTTCTATACCTATCCCCTTATTTTTTGTACAATTACATTGACTGATTCTTCTACTATAATTGGTTTTTCCAACAGAGAAGGAATCCAAGCTTCTTTGCTAGGGTTTATGATTGCATGGAGCTTAGAAAAATTATGCAATTATGTGAATCATTGTGAAATGCATTTTGGTGGTCATTACATGATGTATTTATAGTGAATTTGGGGACATATCTGGGCTGGTCATGTGTGTAAGTGAGTTTTTGATGGCTTACAGTATTAATTGATGGCATTAAGTGTGGCACATGGGTTTGATTTCTCCCTTTGTCGAATATTTCTTGGTTGGTTCATTGTTGTCAAACGACTTGTTTTCCTCTATCGGCTTGCTTTCCTTGGTAGGCTCACTCTCCTTGGTTGGCTCATGGTTTCCTCACACTGCTCAGTCGTCTTGCTTCCTTTGATCGATTTTATCTCTCTTGTCAACTTGTTGTTATCGATCGAAATGATTCCCTTATTTTACTTACCTTTGTTGGTCAATTGCTTCTCTAATCGATTTACTAGGTTCTTCTGCCACTTCTCCCCTCGATATTTTATTGAAATTGATTTTCTAATGCCTCCATTCTTCCTTGTGATGTTTTCATTTTCATGAGAAAATTTATTGATCCAAGTTCTTATTTTTTTCAAATTCCTCGTGTCACATGGTTTTTGTCGACCACTATCTTTATGATATTCATACATTTTTCTTTTCTTGTCCTAACTAGCTGTTGTGATCTTGGGAAGGTTCAACTTATTGTTGGTTCTAGTCAGTTAATTATTTGTCAAATAAATCACCATCCTAAGACGATGTCTTACTTGATTTCTCGATAATCAACTGTCTTGTTGAGGGTTCTTTTTCTTTCTAAGGATTCAACTACAACCATGTGGTTTTTAGGAACATACCCACATAGAAGTTTCCCTTAGAATGTTCTTAATTTCACTACTCCCATTGGTTTGATGTCCTTAATTACATAAGGCCCTAACCATGTGGTTTCCAACTTCCTCGACTTTCCCTTAACTTTATTGTCATACAAAAGTATCAAGTCACCAACTTTTATATTTGTTTTCCTTAAGTGTATACTATGCCATGATTTTTGTTGTTGATTCTGCACTTCTTGGTGACGGAGTGCAATCAGACGTTGTTCTTCTATATTATTCAAGTGGTGAAGTCTTTCTTTATTTTCCATACTAAGATCATAGTGTAATAAAACAACTACCCTTTCTACATTCATCCAAACGTGAAGTGGAAGTACAAACTCTTGTTTGTAGACACGTTTGAAAGGGGTTTTTCTAGTTGATTGTTTATAAGTAGTGAGGTATTCCCATAGACTAGTTGGTATTTTGTTGTTGTTGGGTTGTTATATTATTTTCAGTGAAATTATAGTCAAGGTTGATCGATTGGAATTGAAAGTCGAAGGTCAAAGTGTTCGACTGGGAAAATTCGAATTCAAACTAATCGACAGCAAGATGAAGAGTTCAATCAACAAGAGGTTGATAGGTGGTCGTGTAAAATACGATTGAAGAATGAATGAAGGTTGACTGACAGTCGACTGGTAATCAAAATGGAAGTCGACTGTAATATAATCTTGATATTCACGGGATTTGTAGCTAATGATTTGTGTGGATTTGCAACCATTTTTGGGCGCCTTTATTTAGGGTTTTTCCTACTCTAAATCCTATAAATAAGTCTTGTTTAATAATGTATATAATCCTATAGTTATAGGGTGAAATCTTTGTGTACTGTGAGTTTTCTTTGTCATTTGATTTCTAGCTCAAATATTTCTTCTTCTCTTTTCTTAGGTTTAGCATGGAAGTATAATTTCCTAACATGTGGTATCATAGCTTGGTTTAAGAACCTTGGATATGAGATAAACCCTAGGTCCAGTAATATTTGTAAGTCATATATATGTAACATTGTTCTTAAAGAATGGAAAGTAGGTCGATAATAGAGATTGAAAAATTCAATGGCCAGAATTTTGAGCTTTGGAAGCTTAAAATTGAAGATGCCCTTATAGATCGAGAACAATAGGAAATGGTCTATCCAAGTACCATTATGACAAGTATGTTGAGGGAAGAATGGGAGAAACTCAAAAGAAGGGAAAGGAGTATGATTCAACTATGTCTTGTAGATTCATTGTTGTTGAATGTTTCAGGTGAAGACTCAGCGAAGAAAATGTGGGACAAGTTGGGAAGCTTGTACCTGTTGAAATCCTTGGTAAATAAGTTATTCCTTAGAAATAAATTGTATATTTTGAGGAAAAGTGAGGGAAGCTTGGTAAATGAGCATTTAAATGTGTTTAATACCATAATAATCCAGTTATCTTCTGTGGATATTAAAATCACTAAGCAGGATAAATGTATTAGCCTATTATGTTTTTTTCTAGACTCATGGGATAGCTTAGTCATGGATATAGGGAGTAATTGAACCACATTAGCGCTAGAAGATGTGGTTGCATCTCTACCATTAGGATAAATGAGAAGGGATAACATGGAAGGATTGACCAAAGATGATTTAACGGTGAGAGGTCGATTGATTGACAGAGATAAAGGAAATTTCTCGGACAAAAAGTCTAAGTCAAAGGATAGATTAAAATCCCCTGTTCAATCGACAAGAAGATGTTGGAAATGAAATAAATTCGGGAATTATAAAAGGGATTACAATTCGAAGGAAATGGAAGTTAGTACAAGATCCAATGATAAGAAGTCGTCTGAGACAAAGACTACCCCAAATAAAGGAGGTGATGTGTATCTGGCGTCGACCAGTACACAATCGGATCAAGATGTTTGGTTGATCAAATCATGAGCATCCTATCATATGACACCACATAGAGAATGGTTCTACGAATATGAATGTTATGAAGGAGGAGATTGATTCTTGGGGGATGAGTCAACAACCCAAATTTTTGAACAGGGAAGATTTCGACTAATACTGCAATATGGAAGGAGTAGAACCATTCTAGGTGTGTTGCATATTCTAGGTTTGGAAAGAAACATGATATCTATTAGCAAGATGAGTGATGAAAGAGTGCACACTCTATTTTAGAAGGATACATGCAAAATGGTTAGAGGTGCGATGGTCTTAATGAAAGGAGTTTGGAATAGAACCCTATTTAATTTATTAGGGAATTTCGACTTGAATGGATGCAATAGAATTATTGTTCCTGAAGTCAAATCGAATTCTACTTGACTTGACTCAACTCGATATGATTCGATTCAAACTGAATCAACAAGTCTTCTTCAAGTCAAATTGACCATGCTATGACACGAAAGGATGGGACACATTGGAGAAAAGGGAATTTGAGCTATGCATAACAAAGCTATGGTCGAAGATTTTACTTAATGTAATTTAGAAGTTGATTTTTTTGAAGACTGTATATATGGAAAACAAATTCGGGTGAGGTTCCCATCTGGAGTGACAAGGGAAAATTGGATTCTAGAATTGGTTCATAGTAATGTGTTTGGCCTTGTTTCAGTGCCTTCACTTGGTGGATGCATGTATTATGTATCCTTCATAGATGATTTTTGCAGGAAGACATGGATATATTTCATGAGGAAGAAATCAGATCTTTTTGAGAAATTAAAAGATTAAGTCTCTTGTGGAAAACAAGACAGACAAGAAGATCAAGATGTTGAGAACTGACAACAGTGGTGAATTCTATGGAAAGGATTTTGAGAATTTCTTCAAGTAGTGTGGCGTAGCATGCGAAAACACCACACCATATACCCCACAAAAAAATGGAGTTACCAAAAGAATAAACAAAACATTGATGGGCAAGGAAAGGAGCATGCTCAGATTTGTTGGGCTTGCAAAATAATTATGGGTAGAGGCAATTGACACTACAAAACATTTGGTGAATATGTCTCCTTCTTCAATGCTAGTTGACTTGAATCCACATGAGGTATTGTCTGGTAAGAATCCTTCGCTTTCACATATCAAAGTATTTATTTGTGATGCATTTTTTCATGTTCCCAAAGAAAAGAGGAGCATGTTGGACAAGAAGGAAGTCATGTGTATTTTTATTGGATACAAAGAATGAATGAAAGGATATAAGCTATGATATCATGCATCAAGGAGAACAGTGTACAGTTTAGATGTGGTCTTCAGAGAAGTCGGAAGGAAGTCTGAGTTTGAAGTGGCTCAAACAAAGAATAATTTAGAGACGGTGAGGTTTGAACTGAGGAATGAAGAAGAATATGATTTAGATGAGTGGATTGAATAAGATGAAGAGGTGGAAAAACCAACCCCAATTATAAGAAGGTCTAAATGAGTAAGAAACTAGTTGAAAGGTATAGTACGCCCGACTTCCATTACAAATTTGTGTTAATTGGCACTGATGATGAGCCCAAGTTGGTCAGGGAGGAAATTGACTCGACAAAGGGTAGAATATGGAAGGACTCCATGGTTGAAGAGATGGAATCCTTGCATAATAATGAGACGTGGTGATGACCCACTAGGTGTTTGTCCCACGGGTTGTAGAGTACTTTTCACTCTGATGCACCTTGTAATGAGCACTCTGAACTCTCTTTTGACCCAAATACTCCTTTGTGTGAACAGCGCTCGAATCTTTGTATATTTTCCTCAAGCACCTTTGTGTGTGGTGTTACCTCCTTTCATTATCCTCGAGACTTTCCTTTGTTCTAATTGTTAGGCCCTTTCATTTCATGCGACTAAATACTATAACCTTGTGCTAACTCCCATGAGTCGTTATCTCCTTGAAACATTGGCACCCATATTTTAAATCGTCTCAATATTGAGGGCTATGATCGAGGGATCTATTATGGGGGGTTAATTACTTGACTCATATCTTGAGGCAGGGGGTGTCGCAATAAGCCACATTGTGATACACGTCTTTCCATTCAATTACATTTCGAAATTAGGACGGGTGCCTTTGTATTAACCCGTGTGTTAGTTGAGAGCCGTTAATTTTTTGTGAAGCATTGATCTCCTTTGTGAACAAGAAGTTGGATCGACCCGTATTCCAATGAATGATCATCATTGATCCTTTCAGTGATCAACGATGGATATTTTACCACACCTTTTCTTTTCTAAAGATCATTGTTAGTCGTGGATCATTGCTTATGCTGGGTTGGACTTCCTAGGGGATCTGGACTTGGCCCTACTCGAGGATGCTCAGTGGGGAGATATAGGTAAGAAGTATACATTTTTTCACGTTTTAAATGTTTTTGTGAGTTTTTTCATATGTAAATGTTTTTATGTTTGTCTAAGGTCTAATTACAAAAAATATTTTTTGATGACACAGACATGGGGCCTTATCGACCTCCACGTACTTCTCCTATTCAGCAACAAGGAGAGGTGGCTCCAGTGCCATGATGGGATGCTGAAGATTATGAGGCAATGGAACAAAACTTAGAGGGTTTGACTGCTGACATTCCAGACATGCCTCTCGGAGAGGTCCCACGGCGTTATTAGCGTCATATGGTGGGCGTGTCAGATTCTATTGGCCGACTGCTTCATAGGGTTTCCCAGGTAGTCATGTGTTATCGCAAGAATCATCCATGACATTACTTTGTAGAATCTATGAGCTTTAGATTTTGAAATTTTGGTTCTTGGACATAACTTTTTTTGTAAAAAACTTTTGATCATTATATATACATATATACAGCTTCTACCAGCTTATCTTGTGTTGTGTGATACTTGTGATGTGATTGATTTATAAATGGCCCAAATGTCTGTCTAATACATAATTAGCTAATGCATCAGTTAATGTATTTAGACATCTAGGAATATGTTGATACTCAATATAATCAAAATAACATTCCAAGAGGCGAATTTGCAAATATACCTGTAATAAAGTAGGACTTCGAATAACATAGACATTACTTAACTATAGTACTACTAGCTACAAATCGAGTTGTACAACCAAGTGACGGATACCAAGCGAGATAGCATCAATCAATAATTTGATAACGATGCTATACTCTGCAATATTGTTGGTCGCACGGCCGAGACACACACCTCGTAGAGTGATAAGTTCGTTTGTAGGGGCATAAATTGCCCAAGCAGCAGAAGCAAGGTTCTGAGTAATATGGCTAGCGCCATCAGCGAAGCCAATGTGGGGTAGCGAAGACTCAGACATCTAGAAATCAAACACAACGTAACATAAGGGCAGAGACTAGATAATGAAAAAGCATACTACAGTAATACACAAGAAGTATGATACAATAAAATACAAGTACTCATGCACAGGTGAACTTATGCATAGTACTTCTTTAAGTACAACCCATTTCTGGGTTCACTCAAAGGGATACCATCGTAATATACTAACTCATAAGCTCCTTTCTCCAAAACTCGTCTAACGATATAAGGACCTCACCACATGGCTTCGAACTTTCCAGCTCCTAGCATATCTCGATCTTGTTCGTAGAGGAGAACCAGATTTCCTTAAGAGAAAATGCAAGGCTTGACATGTTTTTCGTATTGGGCCTTGACACGTTTCTTCTGGGCTTCGATGACTAGGGAAGCATCGCTTCGAGTTTCATCTAATCGCCTGAGATACAACAAACGTTCTTCCTGGATAGAAGTGTTTGGTAGGAGTTCGACGACTAGTTTTAAGGAGGGTATCTCACATTCAATCGGGAGGATGGCTTCTAGACCATAGACTAACTGGAAAGGTGTAAACCCAGTAGCAGACTTAACGGACGTCCGATAAGCCCACAATGCTGAAAAAAACATTGTGTGTCAACTTGGTTTGTGAATCCCTATCATTCATCGAAGCATGGTTATGAGAACTTTGTTAATTGCTTCGATTTGGCCATTGGCTTATGGGTAATAGGGCATTGTGTTTTCATGGAAAAGACCCAACTTTTCAGTGAGTTTGGACATCAAGAAGTTTCTAAAGTGGCTACCGTGATTAGTGACGATATCCTGAGGAACACCAAAATGAGCTATGATGTGATTGAAAATGAATAATGTTGCAGTCTTTCCAGTATTGTCAAATGTCGGCATCGCCTCGACCCATTTCGTAAAATAATCTACGGCTACAATAATGTATCCATGCCCCCCGGCCGAGTGGGGGTGACATGTCATGAAATCGATACCCCATTTCGCAAAGGGACCAATGGAGAGCACATGGTGAAGAGGAGCAGGATGTGATCATATCTTATGATTATAGGTCTGACAAGCGTGGCTTTTTTGGACGACGATTATGCAATTGTTAAATAAAGAAGGCCAAAAATATCCTACTCGTAAGATATTCTGGGTAGTAGCATACCCGGACATATGACCACCACAGGCTCTAGAATGGTAGTCATTTAAGGCTTTCTCGACTTTGTCAAACATGAGGCAGCATTGAAAAACTGAGTCAATCCCACGACGATAAAGAGTATCCCCGAGGATAATATATTGACGGGCTTGGTAGCGTATTCGACGCCGGTCAGTACTGGAAAAATTGGG
>WSFP011577827.1:0-10580 GCA_009831015.1 Picea engelmannii
CCCTAGGGTGTCTTTTGATCTTCTCACATAGTGGAGGATCACGAGCTCCACCAGTCACGAAGGCTTCTGGGCCTGTCGCCGGTTATACTGGAGACACCCCCGCCACCACTAAGGTGAAACCTAGACCAACAAGGGTCTTTTGAAATGACTAGGTCACACGAAATTGTGCCTGACCAATATTCGGAGGAATCGACCATTTTGGACCTTGGAACAAAAGCTCTTGGCCCAGTTGAAACCCCAACCACTGATCTCTCGGCACCCCTCATCATACCGATTTATCCTTACGAGTGCTAGACAGTGTTGAACATAGCAATGGAAACAAATGTTGTTACTACTTCTGGGAATTCATCAATTCCCACTACAGTTGTCACCACAGGAGCGTTTCCACCTCCTAACCCATCGTCACTGGTTCGAGCCACCATGGTCTCAACTTCCTCTACATCGCACATTGGTCTAATCCCGTCTCTGGCGATGGCCACACCCCTTTTCACACCAGGTGCAACAGGCCCTTCGTTCTCATACGGGATGCCTAGTATAGGTACAAGTCCTGTACTTTCCTTCTCCACTTCACAGACTTCAGTTCTGGGGGCAGGGAGCTCTAACACTCCTCTGCAAGGCCACATGGGGGGCACTTTCGCTTCCTTTAATGCTTTCCCTTATGGAGGAGGTCATATACCTCCTTCGTCCCCTTTTCTTGGTGGCACACACCAACCATTCACCGAGCCGCCTGCACACCATAGTTTATTTGGAGCAGGGAGTCAAGGACCACCTTCTCATAATATGTTGGTTGGTTTGACACCATTCTCTTTGTTTAGTGTGTTTGGTAATAAGGCCTTCTCATCAATTGCTTTCCTGACTGGGGGCAATCCCGGTTTTGGATAATCTATTCCTATGCAGGGTACTATTCCTACACAATGGGGCACACCCAGGAACTTCTTCCGCATCAGGGCCTTGGAATTCTTGGCAGGGATCCATTCCCTTGTCAGGAATGCCATTCTGGGGTAATTCTTCTCATAATCAGTGGAATCCCGAACAAAACACCATGCCTATCCCTCTAGGACCGACATGGGGAAGCCCCTCCCAAATTCCTCCGAATGTCATGCATGCCAACCCGTCTATGTCCTATTTTGGGAATCAGTCGATGATGTCTCCTCACACGCAAAATCCATACATTGGTCATGGCCATGGTTTTTACCAGAACCTAGGCCAGCATCCAAACTTTTCCTGGCAACCTAGTGCCAATCAAACTCCGGGTCCCTTTTTCCCCGGTTATCACCAACAACTCAAACTACCTTTCCTGGAAACCTTGCATTTGCCAAACTTGACATGGTTGTTGAATGACCCTATCTATCACGATCTGCGTTGGCCTCCTATGTCGACGAAGTTTCCTTCGAACATACCAAAGTTTGAGACCAAGCCTAACGAAGATCCAGGCGATTATGTGACTACCTTTCATCTTTGGTGCTCATCTAACTCGTTGAAAGACGACTCCATACAATTGTGATTGTTTCAACGTACTCTCATTGGGAGTGCCACGAAATTGTACATTGATCTCGACCGCTCAATATACTCTTCCTTTGGCGAATTAGCTATGGATTTCCTAAACCATTTCCAATTACCTGTGAGATACGATTCCAGCACATAATTGCTGGCCAATTTTTCACAGACAAAAGCAGACCATATCTCTAATCACATTCGAGAATGGAGACGTCAGAAGAGTTTAATTAAAGTACCAGTCCTACCAACATTCCTGCTAAAGTGGTTCCTTAAGTATTTGGTCCCACAGTTATCCAAAGACGTCGCAACATTGAGAGTATTTTCCGAGGAAGATGCCATCATGAGAGCTCAACAACTTGAGCTAATCTATTCTCAGTCTGGTTTACTATACGAGATCTTGCCTGATGCACCACACTCAATACTAGATAAAACCAGACAGAGAGTTGGACCACATGCCGATGGTATTGTTGTTTCCTCACAAACAAAGCCCGCCAAACAACTGAAGAATCGGTTTCAATAGTTGTCTATACAACACACAGCAGCCAGCCAAACTACTGCTTTGGCTGCTCCCCCTACCAAAACGTCAGATGTACACATAGTGAAATTGACTAACCCAAAGGCCACCCAGCAGCTTGAAGGAAAGAAAAAACAATGAACGAAGGGTAAGGGGGATAATAAACCCACCAATAATGTTGGCGAGGCCAATACTGAAAAATGGAAGGCAAGGTATCCATGTAACCTGTGCACGGAAGACCACCCGACCCACCTATGTCCTCGGCTTGCAGAGGCCCAAAAGTTTGTGACATAGCAACAACCTGCCTCTACAAGCATGGAAAAATATCACTCAAGCCTCTACAAGCACGGAAGGGGGCAGTCAAGGACCCCCTCCATCTTCAAAAAACCCCACATCCATGAATGTATATATGGTGAAGGGTGATGCGTTTCTATCGACTAGAGCGCATGACTATAGTCAACCAAGCACTTCTGAGAAGGGAAAGGAAGTCGAACTTCCATCTCTTCCTCTATAGATTGAGAAGATTTTGGGTGAAAGCATGACACGCATCCCCAAAGGTGCGTTCAAAAAATATTCTCACAACCCAAATGCAAGGGCTGCCCAAAACTATTTTGTGGTGGAAGATTTATCACAAACCCCTTGTGCGATGTCTGCTTTGGAGGTCCTCCAAAGCTGCCCTTCCCAGAGGAAATCCTTGTTAACTACTTTAGGATCTACCAAGACTTGTAATCCGGGTACAATCATGCTAGATACAACTGACTTAAAACCTCTTCTACCTTACCACGTAGCGTTTCAGATAGTAGTGGCTTATCCCACAAAAAATTTCACAAGGAATATCTTTTGCACGGTGGTTGATGAGGGCATCTCGACATGCGTTATGTCATTAGCATGTTGGAAAGCCATTGGCCAGCCCATTTTGTCTCTGTCACCTACTCTTCTCACTTCTTTCGACAGTCATTCGTTCCGACCACATGGTATCATTCCTTCTTTCCTCGTGCAGTTAGGAGGGAAGACGGTGTGCATCGAGGTAGAAGTAGTCAATGCCCCCCTCGACTATAACCTTTTGTTAGGAAGGAGTTGAACTTATGCCATGCAAGCTATGGTTGCTACAGTTTTCCAAGTCTTGTTGTTTCCACATGAGGGTCGGATTGTGACCATTGCTCAATTGTCTTTCTCCGGACCTGACCCTTCATTGGGGGCATCCAGGGTCCCAATGATTGATAATCCTAAACTAGGCGTGGTCAATGTAGGGGTTGGTTTGTGCCCATCTTTGGTGGGTACCTTCGACTACCCACCCCCTCAAGGCGATATCAAGTTTATATCCAATCACCATAAGGTTGAGATTTTTCAAGTTTCGTCGTTCCGCACGACTTACTTCAACGATTTGTGGATACTTCCTTCCCCATCGGCCATGATGGATGGGATAGGGCACCTAGGCATGTCCATGCCCTTGTCTGCAGCTGAAGTAGAGTACTGTTTAGTCCAGCAAACTTCAGCCAATACAGATTCAACTCTTCCACAAGAGTTCAATCCACTTCTAGAGCCTATTTGGGCTCAGGGTTCTCTCGCTCACACTGACTCATTAGACATAGTCTTTCCCTCTGACAAGGAAATAATCGAAGCAATGACCCATCTGGACAAACCCTGGGACGATCTTCATCACAGATCATACTTCCTCCCAGAGTTAAGCCCAATCGAGGTAGGAGAATTCACCATGATTATGACGGGAGATAGGTCTTGTCCTATTAATCCTTTAGCTACACACAAGGTTTATGCTGAGGGTAATATGGAAACTATCGCTGAAACCTTACCTATCAATATCTCCCAAAACCCTGGCATTGTGGAGAATGTTTTCGTCAGAGCTGACTGCTCCCCCAGAGAGATTCATCTCTATACAGATATTTTTAAATAATTTTGTGATGTTTTTTCCTGTTCTTATGAGGAAATTCTAGGCATCGATCCAAACAACATAATGAGTCTTCTTTTAAGCCCTTTTCAGACCCTATAAACATGAAAATATTGTCGAGCGATCTTGTGTCCTTTCACGCTCGTTAAACTGAAATTTGAAGTCACGTCTATCCGACGGTAGTTTACCCCTTTTTCATTTCAAACGGTCAACTGTACAAACAAAGGTATACTCTAAGGAACTTTTGTTCTCTAGAAGATTACCCTCAGGTATAATTTTACCCCTTTTTCGGGCCTGAGGGACTAAATTTATGAAAAAGGAACCCCCATGGAGTCCATAGTTAAGCTCTTTTCAAAATCCCCAAAATTGAAAAGATCGTCGAGTGACCTTATTCTTTCACTCTCATTAAAATGGTCCAAAAGAACATTCCTGATGGATTCCATAGTTAAGCTTTTTTCAGACTCCTTAAAAGTGAAAAAATTGCTAAGCGATCTTGTCTTTATCACACTCATTAAAATGGTTTTGAATAAGACATCTTGTCGGTGCTATTTTACCCCTTTTTCAAACCGACTAGACTACCTTCAAAAAAGGTACCCCAATGGAGTCTCCTTTTATGCTTTTTCAGACTCTCTAAATATGAAAAATCGTCGAGCTTACCTTCTCTAGGCTCGTTAAACTTACATCGAAGGACGTTACCATTGTGTGTTTTATTAAATCACATTTGCATACCTGCGTCTTTGGCCTAATGTCGGCTCCATGTTGCTCTCAATTGAACCATCTGAAGCATGCCTTATATGCAAGCCCTGTAGCACTTTGTCGCTGTGTCTTGACACCTTTGGCCCCTGGAGGATTTTTCCCGAGTGTCCTTTTCTTGCATATGTCCCTTTTCCCTAAGAATACATGTGTTCCATGTGCTTGGAACTAGTACATTTGTGACACTCGATCCTCCTTTGTAACGTAACATTATTTTATTCTTTTTCCAAAATTATTAAAAACAGACAAAAAAATCAAATATACCCCAAAAAGAGGAAGGAAAAAGTATTTTATTTATTGGCAACATAATGAGTCACCCTTGGATAAATACATCTGTCCATTTTTTCATCAAACCCTGGGATTTACTATGACCTTAGGAAGTTGTTCTCGCTACATAGAGTTGTGTCCTCCTCCGTTTAGTTATTCTTCCAAACATATGGAGAGTTTGCGTTGCCTCCTGCCTCGTAAACTTATGTTAATTCCATTCTTCTTGAGTCTCATCGTTTGTCATGTTGTTGTCCAAGGGAAGGTTTTCACCAAGCCTGAGTCGACCCCTCTGTAGTTTGTCTCTTGCCCTCATACCCGACCATCCTGAATGTCCAATCAAGTCCTTGTTTGAAATCAATGAAGCTTTCAGTCTGGTCATCAAGATTATCTAGTCCATGACCGACGAACCATTGAAGACCTCTGGGTATTCGTACACTCATATTACACTCCTACCTGAGTTTTGAAGATTTTGAAGTTGTTGCTCGAGCTATGAAGACCTCATCTCCAGCCATTAGGCCATATTAGCTTCTAGAAGATGGATACTCTATATGTATATCTTTTTGATTTTGAGATGTAGCTATGTTGTGTATTGTTCGCGGCTACTCTTTATATAGTTATATGACATGGATCTATAGTGTATTTTATTGGTAGCCATGATTCTATTTTATCTCGAGCATGGGTATGCCCGCCTCGGTGAGACAATTATTATTTTGCAGACGATGCCTCTGGTTCCCGATCCTTAGGCTCAATTGTTCAGCACAGCAGTGAAGATTGTTAATGTATTTCGGTCATCAGATGCTCTTCTAACCTCACACATTAGGGGGCATATGTTATAACCCTAAATTACACTAGACATGCTTACCTGGCATCAGGCCATCTCAGATTCCTTCTTTGCCAAAACACTATTGAACAAGTCTTTAAAAAACCTCTTTTATAAAGGCCCATGTGCCCTAATCCATTATTTTGCGTGTGTACATGCTAGCTGACCTAAAACAGCCCGTGTGTACCTACAAAAGCACAAAAAAAGGAAAGTTGTCGATGGAACACATAGATTTGGGTGAGTTAACTAAACCTTCCGACCATGCATGGTTGAGGGTTCAACCAAATACCTAGCTCCTTCTAGCCTATAAAATAAGGGGTAGGGGTACCATTTGGAAGGAGGAGAATAATAGTAAAGAAACTATACTCAAATTCATATTCCCATTGTCCCAACCCTTTAGCCATTAGTGTGCAAGGAGAAATACATAGAAAATAAGTTGGAGGACATTTGAAGAGGAGCCCAGGATCAGGTTTGCGGAGCAGTGGCCAGTCTTGACATTATAAGTTGATTCTTTCAAAGTAATAAAGAAATACTTTTCCTGCCCCAATTTATGAGTTCTTCATAGTTTGTTAAATGCATGTTTGAATCTCTAACCTATTAGTCTATAGGTAAAATTCATGTGTAGTTTGTTGCTTGTTTTGTATGCAAGTCAGCCTTGGGAGGAGAAATGCTAACAAGTGATTAAGCGTGAAGAAGGATCGACATCAAGTGCCTGAAACAAGTTTTGTTGGTCTAAACATGTATTTGTTGAATAGAAATGGGGATTAAGTATGGGGACAAAGGTAGAAAATAGGTTTCTTATTGGTCATATCTGCATGCAAAATATAACCCTAATTGCTAGTCCGTAGGGGGATTTCCCACCACAACAGTGTTTTATCAATGGCCTCAAGGATGATATTCGGGCACATGTCCTCATGGCTCAGGCTCAGAGTTGGGTGGAGGCTACTAAAAGAGATAAAGAAGCACAACAGGTTGTATCTTCTCAAAATCAGAAACCCTCCTTTATCCCTCACCCTAAACCAGTAAATCCCACTACCCCCTCCACTCCACTAAAGATCCAAAAATTGACCAGGCCTAAAATGGTTGAACGCCAACTCAAAGGCCTTTGTTATAATTGTGATGAGAAATATTTCCCGGGCCACAGGTGTAAGGAACAAAAGATTTTTATGGCCATCTCTGAGGATATTTCGGAAGAGGATGTTGAAACTCCCCTTGTGTTTGAGTCACCTAAAACCACTGACATAACCCCTCCCTCAGACCCTCTCGAAGTAGAACCGGTCATTTCCCTCAATGCTCTCACTAGCTTCTCTGCTCCCCAAACCCTCAAGCTAATCAGTTACATCAAGCATCAGAAGGTCATCATTATAGTTGATAGTGCAAGCACCCATAATTTTATTCATCGCCACATTTCCCAAGAAACTCATTGCTACATCAATGCCATCAATAATTTCCAAATCATGTTTGCCAATGGTGGCTCCATGAAATGTGGAGGGCGTTTTGAAAATGTGTCTCCAAATTGGTGACTACCACCTAAAATATCATATGTTTGCTATCGACATGGGCGGTTGTGAAATTGTGTTGGGTGTAGACTGGCTAAGGACTTTGGGTCCCATTATCATGGATTTTAAGGAATTAACCATGCAATTTGATTAGGAGGGCCACCAATATAAGTTCCAAGTCATCACCTCCGGTTTATCTGAGATCATTAGTTCCCATCGCATGGAAAAGCTGCTAAAAAAAGGTCATTTTGGTGTTATTGCCCAACTCCATGCCATACAAGAAATAGAGACACCCTCAGTGCTGCAAGACCTCCAAGCCATTTGTTTCTAAACATCAAGTGGTCTTTTCCACTCCCCAGGGAATCCCTCCTTCCTGTGTTATTCATGATCATTCCATTCCCCTTGTACCCAAAAGCCTTCCTCCCAATATCCATCCATATCGTCACCCCTTTTCCAAAAAAAATGAAATTGAGAAAATGGTCTAGGAACTCATTAATGCAGGCATTATCCTCCCTAGTACGAGCCCCTACTCTTCTCTTGTGGTCATGGTCCTGAAGAAAGAAGGTTCTTGGTGAATGTGTCCTGACTTTTGTGCCCTCAACAAACTTACCATTAAAGACAAATTTCCCATTCCTGTCATTGATAACCTCCTGGATGAATTGAGTGGTGCCCAATTCTTTACTAAACTTGATCTTCAATCGGGCTACCACCAGATACGTATGATAGAGGAAGACATTCCCAAGACTGCCTTTCAAACTCATGAGGGCCACTATGAGTTTTTGGTCATTCCCTTTGGCTTGTGTAATTCCCCCTCCACCTTCTAAAGCCTCATGAATCATGCCTTCCATCCTTTTCTACGTCATTTTGTCTTAGTTTTCTTTGATGATATCCTCATCTATAACAAAACCTGGACATACCATCTTTCTCATATGGATCGAGTTCTCCATCTACTCTCTCAGCACCAAATTTTCCTTAAACAATCTAAATGTTCTTTTGGTGCCTCAGAAGTAGAGTACTTGGGTCATCTGGTTGGCAAGGATGGCATTAGGGTGGATCCTAAAAATATTGAAGCTATGAAAGACTGGCCTCACCCAAAGACTCTCAAAATCTTCTGTGGATTTCTGGGCTTAACAGGTTATTATTGCAAGTTTGTTAAGAATTATGGAAAGATTGCAACACCTCTCACTGCTCTCCTAAAAAAGAACTCTTTCACTTGTACTCCAGCCACTTCTCAAGTTTTTCAACCTTGAAGATGGCCATGTGCACCACTCCAGTCCTGTCCCTTCCTAATTTCACAAAGGCCTTTGTCTTGGAATGTGATTCTTCAGGAAAAGGAATTGGTGTTGTCCTTATGCAAGAGAGTCGGCCTTTGGCCTTTACCAGCAAGCAACTATCTGAAATAAATCTGGGCAAATCAATCTATGAAAAGGAAATTTTGTCTATTCTGCATGTCGTTGATCTGTGGCACCCTTATCTATTGGGGCAATGCTTCCTAATTAAGACAGACCATCAAAGCCTCAAGTATTTTTTGGAACAATGTATTTCCTCCCCAGAGCAACAAAAATGGCTGACTAAGCTCTTTGGATATGATTACGAGATCATTTACAAGAAAGGAAAAGACAATGTGGTTACGGATGCACTTTCCCAAAAATATGAAGATGAAGGATCCCTTTTCTCTCTTTCCTTCATTGTACCAGATTGGCTCCAAGTCGTTCGTTAAGAATGGCTACAAGATCCCAAAAGTTCACACTTGATCCAACAATTGCAGTCCAATGCTCCAGCTTCCCTAGGGTACTCTTGGCTCCATGATGAGCTTCGATACAAATATTGTTTGTATTTAAGTAAACAATCAAAGCTTAAATCCACAGTACTTTCAAAGCTTCATCCTACACCCACAGCGAGGCACTCCGAGTTCACCAAAACCTATGACAGGGTCAAACGTTCCCTTTTCTGGGATGGTATGAAACATGACATTCATAATTTTGTCGCTGAATGTGATGTGTGTGTTGGTCCCCGGTTTTGACCATGTTCTTTGCCCATATTATATACCACAGACCTCCACTTATATGCTAGTACCACCCTTTTGGCCTCGTTTTGACAAAATTAACCTCTCCCTACCATTCGATGGGGCTACCTAAGGTATCTTTGCATTTCAAGCTATTTTTATCCACTTTAATGCTTTAAATTGGTATTGGAACTAATATCGTTTGGGTTAGGTACCACTTCTATTTTTGGAACAGGATGTCGATACCAGGTACCAACTCATACCCATGGAAGTACCAATGGAGCCGCTCGAGATCTGTGCGTTATGGTGTGCGTTATGGCTCGAATGGGAGATAGACAGATTCGCATGACAGCTGGAGTCATCGCCATGGGGTGCTTGAAGGCATAATGATGAAACTGGGTCGTGATTCTCCATCGTTCACACTTCGTGACACTACGTGTCACAAAGATGTGAGATACATTTTAACACTTGATTCCAAGACTATTCTCGGATCAGGGATCCGTTTGTTTTCTATGCATCTTTGTTTTAGACTGTTACAAACAGTAGGATTTTCATATAAACCCGTGTTCACTCCTGAGAACGGGTTGTTGTTGTTATTGTTGCTGGGTTATGTTATGCCGTGAATCTATGTTTTTAATACAAATTGTTGTTACGATATATCATTTTTGATTGATATGATTTGAAGTATTATTGTTTGAGTTAATGGAGCGTAAAGATTACACAATGCTTGCATAGGATGTTGTAGTTAGTTCTGGTTCTTTCCTCCAGCGTTTGTATTGTTTGGTTGGGCCCGCCAAACCGGTGCAAGTCGTTGTGTTACTTTGTTTCAGAGTTAGTTCATTTCAGCGTTTAGAACTTACATACGAGGTAGCTTAATGTTCATAGACTTATTTGTTTTAGTGTGTTAACATTTGCTTACATGAACAGTATACCTACAACTCATAGTGTGTCATCGATTTAGTTGTTACAGAATCGTGTTTATCTATTCTTCACTTGAATCGTGCCAGCATACTATTATCTCTTACATTGATGGGTATTGAATGCATAACTGATGCTTGTAGGGTTTAAGAGTATGAACGTGTATTGTTTGGCTTTTCATTTTCAATTCGAATATAACTCAGAATTAGCATGCACTTTGCTTTGTTAGATAGTAGTTACCTTGCCTGCTTAGAATAGTTAGATTACAGTTAGAACAATGGGAGCTCCTGGTACCAGTAAGTAGGAAAGTACTCTGTTTTCCTGTAGACAGCTTTAAATTCATTTTGATGACCAGATTGAATGCATTTTCGAAAATACTCTTTGTGTCATGACTTGAATAG